>CM068840.1:48114297-48279297 GCA_028554795.2 Sinohyriopsis cumingii | reverse complement strand
ATATACATTTAGCAGGTTGTGAGATATGTGGTCTTGCATTCATTCGAATATAATTTATGTATAGAACGGACACATTGGGCTTTATAATTTACAACTGAAGCTGTATGGAAGTCTTTGTAAATTTGGGGTATACTTGTGACTTCTAGAGGGAATCGCGCCAGGGTTTGACATAACTCGGTCAAGCAAAGACCCCTGGCTTTTAACATTATATATATATATATATATATATATATATATATATATATATATATATATATATATATATATATATATATATATATATATAAAACCAAAAACAGGTATTTATGTTTGAAGTATAAAAATTGTTTCGTCTTACTTTCTGTCTTCTCATATAATTTAAGTTTCAGTTACTGAGTATTGAATAAGGGAAATATATGTTCGACTTGCTAAAATAAATGTGATTGTGATGGCAGCAGGTTAAAATAATATTTGGGTCCAAAGGCAAATTCATCCGCTTGCATGATAAGATCCATTTTATAACAGAAATCTCCGCTATGGCACATAGAAAATAAACTGATTTTTAGTGGCCCGATATATAGGTCCTGGATGTATAATCTACCCCTGGATCCCAAACCTTTTCATATCAGACACATGTATCAATGGAACTTAATGAATTCGAAACATTATCAGAAAATGAACCTTGGGTTAATTAATTTATGCCCATCTAAAATAGTTAAAACTGTTTTGTTGATCTGTTTGTTTGTCACACCTGAATTCGTTCAAGTTTTATGCCTTTTCCTATATATTGCCATCAAAAGTCACGCCGCCTGGAATGCGCGTGTAGATAAGTATGTAAAACAACATCCTGCCAAAATTAAGAGACTGTTACTTACATTGTATGCTTTGTCATATCTGACTAAATATTGCCTGACTGCTACGTTCCTTTTGCACATGACACATTTCACTATAGGGCCATACAACACGGAGCTGGCAGGGAACCCAATGCCATGTGTACAAAAACTTATGTCTATGTTATGGTTCCTCATACGACCAATGTAGTTCTGAACGGTTATCTTTTAAAAGACTAAATTATCATTAATATGCCCCTGACATTATCTTCAGAAAGCAGATGTCTTCCATGCACTTAAACACGAACTCTGCCAGCATTTGCCAAAGATCATGATATACGGAACTACTTCCTATAATGTTATGACACGCAATTATTATGGCCACTATGAGAACATACGTGATATTTGTAATGAGGTAAATTTAGGGTAGTTTTGACTTTATTATAGAAGGCCAACTAATAATATTAACAAATATTATGTCGCTGCAATGATCGTAATTATTAAATAAAGTCAAACAATAGCACTAGATAATCGCCTTATATAATTATTTCATTACAGCAATTTCACATTCCTTTCTTTCTTATATTGTTTAAAATTTAGATTGCAGCATTATCCCAAAAGTATGATATAGGAATGTTAAGCTAACAAACAAAAGAACACACCAATGTTGAATAAACGTGCATTAATAGCGATGGGTATGTGTAGAACATTTATTTGAAACCACCCTGGTCGTGGACACTATGAGTCTGAATACAAGAGAGAAACGGTTTTGTAAATCACATTCTTTGTTTGACAAAATTCGCTTTGATATTTGTATCTTGTATTTCCCTATCGTTTCTCAATTACTTCTCAGTATGTTTACAGCCTCTTATATGTACTTAAATGGAAAGTAGTTTAGGACAATTACCAGGCTTCACTACTTCGTTAATAAGTATCATTCAATATTCATTATTAAACAAACAATAAGTTTGAATTAATGGATAAATCTGAAGCTGTTTAATATTGATTTAGCTATGGTAACTTAAACTAAGACGTTTATTCACCTAACAAACTATTCAAGGCGAGTTCTTATAAAACAAAACCGATGTACGTTCTACGCCAGTATCATTATAACTATATAAATGAATGTAAAGACTTGTTTATTAAATGGTTTTAAAAATGACCCATGCATAAACGTATATGTCCCAAAATATTAAGCATTTTAAGTATGATAAACACAAATGAAAACTACTTATAGTTTTACATGATGCGTTTCACATGTACGTTTTATACTGCAACTGATCAATAATGCTTTAGAAATTCAAATGTACCATTTTTAAATCTCCCAAATCATATCCATTTACACCTACTGTTTTTGATTTTGTTAGTTAAATTATTATACATAAATAAAACAATACGGTAATTAAACTTATAATTACCTTTGATGATGATAGCAGGGATATAGAATGGCATTCGTGTGACACTAATTGTTTCAGAAGTTGTGCTTTGCACGATTTATTTACGCCATTGTTTTACGGAAAGTATATACGTTTACACATGGTAACGTCAAATAACTGTCTTCTCAGTATATTATATAGTGCAGATACTAACGAGGATGATGATATCAATGGAATATAACACATTTATTTGAAGAATAAGGGCAAATCGGTAGGATATAATTAAACGAAAAGGCAAATGTTTCATAATAAATAAGGTATGGTTAGAAAATTATGCAAGAAGTTTATTTATCATACAATATGCAAGATATAATCAGATAAAGATAGCGATACTACCGGAATAGAGCTGTTAGAACAACAGTAAGACACAATTAACTTTAGAACATTTAAGACAGTGTTTTGTTTATACGAATGATACGATAGGAGAAAATTGCATCCATATAACTATTAAATGAAATGTAAGGTTAGAAGATATCGAGACACATTTTATTTGTTATACAATATGCATGAGAAAATATATTCTTCTTGTAAAATAGAAATATTAAAAGCATTACGAATAACAAATAGTACAGTTCCAATTTGGTAAAATACAGCATTTGAGACAGTTTTTACTTTTATGAGCAATATTCATGCTGTCAAACGGTGGTGATGATTATATGGTGTTGGTGCATATTAAATTAAAATGATTATGACGATTATTACCAGCGATATGCTAAATTCTTACCTTATGCATGATAATGACTGATAAGAAGTTAATGTGTTAAAATTAGGTCTCCGTAGATTTATTATAACTTCCGTATAATTTGTATGCATGCTTTGGGATGTATGATCACGAAAATATAATAACAATTTGCAAGAGACCCCAGTAATAATTATTATAATATTAATAATGTGTTCAATCTAATTTCACATATGATATCTTCCCAACTGTACCGCGCACTAGGCAAAAGGAAACACATAAACTTACAATTTGGAGTAAGGAATATAAAATTTCAATTCCCGTATATATTTTAGTATATTGTTTTTAGATTGTGTCTTGTTTAGTACATGTCATCTTGAAAATCTGTATGCAGACTCTAGATTTGCAAGAAGACTACGTTTGTTTGCTTACCGCACTTGTCTTCTGAATATTCTGTTATTCCTTCATCTAAAATAGATTATTCACACGTCCGCAAAACTACCGAAATTTTATCATGATTTTTACCGTTGAATGTCACAATTATCGGAAACCAACGCTGTTACCGCGGATGATAGGAAGAATTAGGAGGTCTGTAAGTTATGAAAACTAGAACTAGTAGTGCAAGTTTTATATTTGCCATGAAGTTAGTTTATGAGATTTAGCGCTAGGTACGAGTTATAATGTATTGGATCCTGACCTATTTCGAAGGATTACAAAAAGAAACTGTCGTTATCACTTTAAGGATTCTAAAACGCGCTAGTAATGTGAATAAGTTTCATATAATCATTATATGGACCATACATTCACAAGTCTACAATTTCACAGTTAAATTAAGTTTCTTGCTCCAGCTGAATGAACTATCATTGTGCAGGTTTTAAGTCGTCTATGGGTAGTTCAAGAATAGCACACAAAACTGGTCATACGAGCTTAAAACATGTACATCTTCCTATCTCTTACTATAAAAGACTTCTACTTGAGAGAAAAAAATCACAAACAAAACAATAAAACGAATGATAGGTCTAAGCAGGAAATTTAAAATGTGACAAATGACTCAGAAAATATCGACTTGGAATCACCATCAGTAATACCTTTTAACTGCAGTATGGTATGTAATTCTAGTACTGGCATTGTTTCGAAACACATACACGCTCAGACAAACAGACATATATACATATATTATTTGCTTGCAATCATGGAGTTTAAATGGGTGTGACGGAAATAGACAGTATTTAATCATTCATTGTTTTGTTCTTTAATTAGAGTTCATAATATATTGGCTATAGAATAAATATTTCTTACTTTAATTACAAGATTTTATCAAATACCTCCTTTTTGAAATTTTGATATTGGCTAATGTGGTGCTATGTCTTCTTAAAATTGCCTTGCATATTTGCATATGTACCTTAACATTTCCTGTATTGAATTTTGAGGTTACAAGTTCTTTAATTATGTTCAGTACGTGTTATTATATTCCTTGGTAGAACTAAATGAAAATCAGTAGTAAAAGAGAACGTATCGAACGAATAGTAGGTCTAGCGGAAACATTTACAATTCTGCAAATGAAGAAAGCAAGCATATGTCATCAATATATTTATATTCATCTGTCTTCGTATGTAATGTGAACTTCCGTACAAGACTTTTAAAAGGAGCGCGATAGGAAAAGGATTTCACTAGCATGTAAAATATCCATCCAGCATAAGTTTGATGTTGGGCCGCGGTAAACAGTATGCATACGCATGTTCGAAAAGTAAAATTAATGTTTTAAATCTTTAATATTTCACATTATGGTGATAACATTACACTTTCTTTACAAATTAGTCCAGTGACATTAAAATAATGGTTAGGTCGAACGACCATAGAACCACATTAGGATCATAAAATAACTATATTTGCGATCAGTTTCGGAAGAATCTATTCTTTTTCTTTCATTAACGGCATTGTTTACCAATTTCAAAGAGCATTAGCAAACAAACCATCCAACCATCTCACATATACATTTTACCCGTAGTTCTTCCCTGTTGATTTTCAAGGTCAGATAACTGACCACTACACCTAAGTGGACGACAAATATATACTTTCCATAATATATCAAGTCGCACGATCTCAAATGTAACAGAAAGAAGTGACGCCACCAATTTTGGTAAAACTCATCAGCTATATTATTTCCCTAAAATACAATGTAAAAGTTCAAATGACACTTACAGTATTATGAACTTAATCCCAAGTAATCCTGGATGACTTATTCAGGAATATAGACTGTCCCGAATGAATTCCTATTATCAGTTATGTTCTAAACTACCAATGATATAATCCAAAATGTCTTCGAATGAATTCAGAAAATCTATAATAACGTTTTGATCCAAAAGGTCAATGAGCAGTGTTTAATTCCATTGAATAATTTAAATCAATAATTCCTTTCAAATTGTATCTAATAGCAGATATAGTTGAAGCCAGATAAAATAAGAAACAAAATACTTGTTAACCACACACTATTTATACAGATCCCATCTTGACCTTGGGCTAATAGATTACACTGGACAACCAAAATTTTCTCCAGATTGTAAATGTGTTCGATTTCAGGAGCATTAGGTTAGCAAAGAAGGCTCAACCTTGAAATAAAACATCAGTAAAGATCTTTTTTTGTAACTTAGACATAAGATTATAATCAGGCAGAAACAAACTTCATTTACAACTTACAAAGAAGACATCAATCAACTAAGTATGCAGCATAACTACCCGCTTTATAAAGGAAACGAAACATTTATACCATAAACATTATTTTATATATTAGTTACATATTTATATATTACTATAATAATTACAATCACACATGATGAATGACATTCAACTTATTTACACACCATATGCATAATATAAAACAATTTCGTAATTCTATCTACGTACGAGTGTTTCTTGAATCAGATTATCCGTTCCTTGCTGTGTTGTCCAGCAGCATTAACTCCACCTTAACAATCTGTGACTCTTATGTTTCATTTTATTAATGAAGGTGAGGGGTTTGTGATCACTGAATGCAACAAGAAGGAGCTGAACATAAATACCTTTGATACAGTTGGAGCAAATATTATTCTGTCTCAATTGTGAAACAATGTTTCGACGTCCTATTTTGTTATTATGAACTAAGGATCAAAGAGTAATCTTTATTGCTAAGTAATGTTTGCTGTACATATTTAAATAACTTAACGTTTCTTGTAGTACGTTGCAGCTGATTGTTATCACTGATCAGGAATGGTCATGTATAGCAGATTCAATAATGAATGTATTGAATATCTTGATAGAACTTGTTGTGTCATCAAAACAATGTGCAGTATCAAATTATAAAACATTCTAACATAATCAATCCTATTTGATCTTACTCTCAATGCAAATGTTGAAATCCTAATTCCGTATTGCACACCCCGACTTGAAGAAATTGTAATTACTCAAATGTCTAAGCATATACATTTTTCTAAAATGTTTTAAATTCTAATTTGTTTTAAATTTCATTAGCTCTTTACAGTTGCTTGGGGCAAATAATAAATAATAAATTCATGTCAAATACAAAACAAGCGTGTTTTGCGCATAGGCAGCATAAAGAAGTCCTTTGACATTGTTTATGGAAATGCCTTGGTCTAAGAGCCTTGTGGAATCCCCACAAAATGTTCAACTCATTCTTTTCCCCAACTCAGTATAAACATGCATGTAGTCTTGCGTGTATATTATGAAGCCAGATGATACCTTTATTTCTATATCATATATTCAGACTGCAGTTATCACGATGTTGTTAGTCATCTTGGCGAGGGTGTGTGTAGCTGGGTTGCTTTAACAGCCACATATTTCCTTAAATTTAGTTTGAAATAGCAAAACCAACACAGTAGATTTAAGATTACGGTTCTGAAATTATACAGACATTTGATCAGGTACAAATAAAATTATTGTATTTGGTATTAGAAACGGAAATCTTAAAATCCTGATAAACCCGAACTATGAACAATAAGGGACGACAATATTATCATGGAAACCATGATCAGCATGCGATATCTTAGTGTCTTTTCGAGACATCCCAACACATTGCTATATATAGAAATGCCATATATCTCACTTGTTTATCAATAATAACACAAGAAACATGTGAATATGCAGCATCTTGATAACTTGTGGATAACATAATCTGTATAGGAACATCAAAACGGAAAACTTAAATATACAGTTAATTTTTTAACATCTTAGATTTTGTACGCTGTTTTGTTTTTCGCGTGTATTGGTGTCAATGGCAATTTTAGAATAATTTTGGATATATTGTACACAGGAAATGGGATGAAACTGCTTTTCTCGAGGACACACAGCTGAAAAGAATACGGAAACATGATTAGAGAAGAATGTAAATTCCTTCGCCTGGCAACTTGCATTAGTAAAATACTTGTGATGCCAACAAAGTGTTATGTCGCGTGTAGAATAGTTGTATTAGTCACATCACACAAAAGAAACTCAGTATGCAATACCTGGATGGTTTTTGGTACCTTTAGACAGTTACATTGCTAACAGTATGTATTATATTATTCATATATTGATGTTTTCATTCTACTACATTCACATCTCTTTTAAATGAAATCAATTGCTAGTTATAGAATCCTGGCAAGTAATGGCACTAACATCAAGATGACGATATTAACATGAACGTAATGTCAGGTGCATTTGTGGTCATGTACAATTGCAAACTCCATCATCCTACAAAGTCTGTGAATACAAGTAGCTTTGGAAATATGTTTGTTTTCAGTAGCAGTATTTCGTAATGTGTTTCATCATGCTTTTGTTTTAATTGATACCTGTATTGTAAAATAAAATATATTGTCCACGTACTTTTCATCTATAGAGCTTGAAAATGTTATGGACGTGACACTATCAATGCCACTGTCATAATTCCGCTAAACTTGAAATAACAACGGCACAAATTATAAGTCATGATCTTTGCCAAATTCTGTTATCATGTCCTGTACCTTTGATAATTTTCTAATCAAACAAGTGCATGTTGGATTACATCGATTACTGAAAATGAACTTTTCTTTTGACATTATTAGCTACTGCTATATATAATCTATAACCAGAAAATGAGTGAAATATTACAGCCAGTATTGTGATAATAGAAGTGCATGCAAACTAGAATAGAATTAGTTAATCCGTTAGCCACTCATGTTTATAGATAGCAAATTTAATTTGTCATTGCATAGAGGCGATATTTCATCTGCAAGTAAACTTCCTAAAAATGATACAACTGTATAATCATATTTTTCCGGGACTGTTGTCATCTGAAGTTGTGCAAGTTGTGTTACTGATTCAAGAGAGATAAAAAGTACCAGACCTAAGAATTATCGGTCTATGCTAGATGCAAATCACTCTTTGTACCTAGGTATTACTGTTTCGACTTAAGTAGTCATGGTACGAAACATAAATCCACTGTTTTGGACTTGTATGTTCTTGTTACATGTTGAATATAAATCCCAGTTCAGAGTTAAATAGTATTAGGGAGTAATATATTGCTGTACGACTGATTCATATATGATCTCTCCGCCATACTACTCTTATATGTAATCATGCTAGTAACACAAAAGCGACCTTACAACACGTGACCGAACTATGCACCAACGTATTTTAAGTGTATACAAGAACGGAGATCATTGATCAAACACGGCTAATATTGACTAAATATGCAAAAACCTTTATAAAAGACCGTTTACATGCTGCTAAAGAAAACCTAACCAAACTTGTGGCATTAATATCTTTTAGTTTTGTTTTAGTAATAAGATGTGCCGGTATTGATGAAATGACGTACTGTTTTAAGCGGAAATTGAGAACAAATTAGAGGCTCTACATGTCAAATGATTTGGGTACAACAGTTTAGGTACTTTTATGTGTGTCAAAAGAATTTCATAATCATCAAAGTTTAGGTATATTAAAGGTATGATTTGTGCTCTGATTGGCTGACCTTGCGGGTGCATGAGAGGCTTAATGTATGATTTTTTTATCAAACGTGCTATGTTAAATCAACAAAATCTAGTTTGTATACGAGAACAACTGGTTTATGAGGCTTCGTTTGATGGATATTGTGAGGACACTTGATGTTTATTGGTTAATTGATTTTATATGAACTTGTTCCTTTGATGTTAATCAATAGAATATGTGGTTAGTCTTTTAAATATACACTTTTATTGAAGTGATCTGGGCTCTGTTTGGCTGATTTTGTTACCTTTCTCCAGCCTTTACATTTTAATAAATTTTTATTGAACTTGCTGTGTGCCGTTATGTTAGCAGGAACTCAATGCATATTGTAATCAGCCAAAAGTACGCATCGTGGTGCGTTTCTTTTGTATCAGATATATATATATATATATATATATATATATATATATATATATATATATATATATATATATACCAGAAGCTTTTGAACTAGGTTAGATAAAATTTGATTTTGTTCAGTGCATAATGAATTTTTAATTAATTTTATAAATAGGAAAACCCATGCAGATATTGGCTCCCCTTATTTGAACTGATTAACATCCAAGAGGTTGTTGACAAACACACTTGTATAAAACTTACTGTCAATGTTTGTTTGAAGATTTTGTGCCTTTGCCATAAATATATTGATATTACAGTTTAAACCATAAAAATTCAAAGAACATTTTTCAGATGAATATTTCCTGGTGCATATACATCTATATATTTCAATGAATATATGGTCTTAAAACAAGTATCATGTAAGTGCGAAGACCAACAAGTTTTGTAAAATTGAAAATACGATTTATTTCCCTACAATACAATGTGGAAAATCTACAAGTAGCTTACATTATGGCAAGTAAAATCCTAAAGTTCTAAGTATGCTATAAATTTAAAAAGTAATCCAAATAAGTTTCCATTATATGAAAAGAGATGCTGAAGCTTTTAAAACTTATTTACTTTTCATTCTTAAAATAAAAGAACGAGTTAATTCCTCTTCGTGCAAGGAAATATTTGTCAGTCCTACATGTTACTAACACCATCGCATGAAACAAATACAGCAACAGTTAAGTGTAAGTGAGTTATTGTAGTTAATGAAACTGTGTTCCACTTGTGAATATCTTCTTCGAACCAACTAACAAAAGGTACACGTTTGCCCAGGAAAAAAACGATGTCCCTTTTGTGACTTAAAGGCACAATAGTGCAAAGTGTCTGTAATTTTGTGAATGTTACAGATCATGTAACTAGTGAAATGTGTCGACTTATAAGCTGAAATAATTCAAAATAACCTAGAGTTTGAGAAGATTAAATTGGGCAAATGATAAATAAACGAGAGAAAATGAATTTTTATGGGGGCCCGCTTTAATTGAAACTTGTAGGTCACGAACAGTTACGGAAGCCTCACGTGACCACAAAAACGTATACGTCATCTTCGTCCAGTGGGCGGGTTATGAGTCACGTGGTTGTAATTTAAATATCTACTATAAACAAAAATGGCGGACACACGTGAGAGTCAAAATTGTAAAGGTCGTCCGCGCTTGTCGCTTCCCGAGAAGAAACATCGAAAAACTGTCTGAGAAACCGAACGGGACTGATCAAGGATTCGTCTTGGGGACCAGTTTGTTCGATGGAGAGCATTGATGTAAGAGTTAGGACTGGCATCAGACACTGAAATGGCGAAGTTGTTATTGGACAGGTAAGCCAATTTTTGTGTTATATGGTGATACACATTAGTTTCCCCAGAATCAAGTGACTGTGATGTCTATGTATGTGTTCTCCATTTTTCAATATCTTCTTCCTACTGTATGTTTGAAAGCACACTGTTTTATTAATACAATGTTTGCACAAGGACTTGCTTTGTAATATGCCCAAAATACATGTGATCGGCTGATCAATATTTCACTCGGTGACTGCATTGTGTGTATTGTATGTTGGGGTGGAATATATTATTTATTTTTATAACAACGTGCTCATAAAGGTCGTTTTGTACACTTGTCAATTATCTTCTTGAGAAAGGTTTTTTTTTTTTAAATTCGGCGAGGGAAATTAGGTACATTTACAAGCGTTATCATTATTTATGCCATATCTATCTCCCCCCCCCCTTCTCTCTCTCTCACACACCCACCCCTTAGGTTAATGTGACATGCATATTACTTGCATAAAAGTTTAATAACCTTATCATGTAAACGTGATGGAACAAATAATAAGATTTTATTGTACATCTTTCAACTACTAGTAAATCTATTATAAAGCACTGTATTGACTACAATTGCATAAGGATGTCTAGTCATGATAGGAAAGGATGTTGTAGTGCTACCAGAATATATGGCTGGCAGATTGTTATCAGTTAAAGTTTTAAGCTGCAGACAAGTTAGTTTTATTGATGTGAATTTTTTTAGATCTATTATTATGTATTCTTGCTTAAATGAAGTATTTCAGTTCTAAGTGTTTAACACAGTGCACAAAGAAACAGATTTAAAACATAACTTATAAAACAAATGAATATTTAATTCATATTTTAAGTTGCAAAGAATATAGCAAAAGATGAACCCAAGCAAACAGAACCGATGGCCAGTACATTTTCATGCTTCCCATCAACACCTGGCCAAGTGCTTTTGCAACATACTGAGAGAATGAAGACACCTTCAGTATCTGAAGTATTTGCTATTGAATCAGGAAGGTACAAATGACAAATTTCTTGCAGATTTTTTTTTGTGTTTGGGTGGGGGTTGTCTTACAATTGTCATTCTGCTGAAAACAATGATGTAACAAATGTAATGCTGATAAAGGACATTATTATAACTGCCAGCAGGTTGAGTTCCCACTTCATGCTTTTCTTAGTTTGAGTTCGAAAAAAACCTTGAATTTCGCTTTCTCAGATGTGATGTTGGGTATTTCAACTGTGCCACTTCATGCATAGAAAAAGGCATAATTTGAACTGTCATTGTTTTGGTTATGCAAAAAAGTTCCAGTATACTGTGCTGGCTAACCCAATAATCACAGCAGTTTTTTTTCTTCCCACTCAATACTTAGAGGATCAGTGATTGTATATTGAAATCGTGTCTACGTGACTCATATGCTTTCTTTATGCCGTTTTCCATTTATACATGTATCTATGTCCCACATGCAGTTCTTGCTAACAACCTCTTCCCATCTATCCACTTAGCCCATGATGAATGCACATAAGACATATTTAATTTTAAAACAAAATACTGAGATAACAGTTGAAGTTTGTTTTTGGAAACCACTGGCAGTTCATTAGAACTTTGTTTATTAGGACTGGTGATATAACTTATTTGGGATTTAATTTACAATACTAAGTTCTTTTTTAATTTCATTTTTTATTCTTGGGAATTAAATGACTTGTTGGTTTTCACTCTTTACTGTTATAAAACTTTTGGAATTGAAAAGCTGTTTCTGTTTTGATGATTGCTCTTCATGCATTTTTAACTTTATTTTATCTTCCTACTTTTCAAGGTTGCCAAACTAAATAATAAATTACTGTATATATTTACCATTTGAAGATCTGAATAAGTTAGAATTCATAAGATGTGTGCACATGATACATGTATAGTGACTCTCCTTCTCAAGTCTTTGGTAATTTCAGGTATAATACATGCACATCAGGTATAAACAATTCCATGACACTCTATCAATAAACACTTCAGTAACAATTTTATGTATGCCAAAATTACCAGCAGTAATGAATATTTAATAATTGTATTAATCTGTTAGCAGATTACGAATAACACATGTTACAAGATACATGTTTTGATAATTGCAGAAGCACTGCTGAGCTTGAAGTTTTTCATCAGCAGATCATGATGTACAGTGCCAAGAGATTTTCATACATCCCTCCTGTGTACAGGATTAGGAATGACCTAGCTGCTTTGGATCACAGTATCTTAATATTTTCATGCATACAGATCTTGTAATTAGTACTGTTATCATTCTAGTGGATATCTATTTTGATTTGAGCAATGCAAGTCTAATAATTAGATCCAGTGATATGTATAGCACTTTCCCAGGGGACTGACACACTTTATTAAGGATATATGGTGTTTATGGAATATCCTCAGGATGTTTGGGGCAGATAATGTCATCATGATGATTACTAGCTAATACCTGTTCATGAAAACATGTTGCTTTCTGAAGGAATGGGCAAAAATGCATCCTGTCTCACATAGTATTTTGTGGATAGAACAAATAAGAACAAAAACAACCATTCAACAACTTATTCTTGGGATCTGATCAGGAGGCTCTAATATTGGGTAAAAGTTAATATGGGTTAGCATGGGGATGCTTGTCACACATAAAATAAAATTTTCTTTAAAACAGGCATCGATGTTACAACAAAAAAAAAGCGGCAGATGGTCCGTCTACCCTTTGCAAGGAAAAGGAAACATCCCCACACCAGGGAGCTTATAAAGAAAGCCCTCATCTGTCAACTTGAGGGAAAGCAGGTATGCAGAGGAGAAGAGAACTAAAGGAAGGTGATCCCAGGAGAATCTGTAGAAACCTGGCACCTCAAGAATCACCATCAACTCTAGTTTTTGTGTGGTGAGGGAGATCTCTCGATTTTAGTCATGTAAAATATGAAACAGTATCTAATATATGGAGGTGTGTGTGTCAGCTAAGGCAGGTTACACTTTATATAATATCCTGAAATATCAGTAGTTGAAAATAAAATAATGTATAATATTGTATCTGCAGTTGCTGAAAACTTTTTATATTGATTATTTATGATCTTCGTGCCCACATTGTTTGTAGGCAGAAATAGACTGGTGTTAAAATAAATCTGAAAGCATTATTGTTTGATGCAATATTATGTGCATTTATAAGAAAACAATGAATAAAATCAATTGTATTCATTTATATACAAACTCATACATCCAAGAATGTGTTTAAGTTCATGCAAGCCTAGAGGGGATGAAGCCAGTGTATTGTCCATCTGGATATTTGTCATGTATCTGCCAGAAACAGCAAGAGGGAATTACATGTCTCTGTCCAGACCCCAGCCTTCCATGTTGCCGTAGTATGAACTGCCTATAGGTAGCATGACTGTTGGCACTCATCAAGTCAACTTTATCGTTGAGGACAAGAACATTTCGTCTGTACATCCTGGACAAGGCAAGTACAGCCTCATCAAGGATTAGATCTTGAAAAATCTGAAAAATTATTCCAATTGTAATATGCTATTTCTAAAATGTAAAAAAAAATATATTTTAAGAAATAATAGGAACATGTGCTTATTCAAATGTTATTCATCTTCGATCAGCAAATTCCACTGTGAAATACACGTGGATCAAAACTGCACATGGTTTTTATTTTGACATGAACACTGAGAGTTCCGTCGCAACTAGAACTGATAGTTTATGTTAAGATGGACAACTCAAAGTTTTTGGGGAGCATTTCTAGAAGTCAGAGATTCCTGCATTGGGATCAAATAGGAATGGCTGATTGCAGCTTAGATTTGTTTAGTATAGTGAGGTACCCACATTGAAATCAGGTAATGAAAAGAATCTACTCGATGAGTATCAGTTGTAAATTAAAACAAAGTCCTTATCATTTGCATATGTATGCATGTCTGTTTTCGGACGGCTTACAATTTTAAAATGCTTTCACAGTGGTTGCAAAGAAATAACATTTACAACAATCATGTATGTACATCAATTTTCAATGTAAGAGTAACTATCAAAGTTTTAATTCTGTTTGTAAATTGATGCAGTATTTTGATTTTATTGGTACAAAGTGCAAGTTGTACATTCATAGGCATGTGCTACGCATATCCTGTATACAGAAAGAGGTTTTCTGTAATGTAGCCAACATACCTGTCAAGTTATTCATACCTTTTGTGATATACATTTTGTACATGAAAATTTTAAGCTTTGGCAATGACACGCTCAAGGAATATATAAAAGTAATTGAAAGAATTGAAGAAATTTCAAAATTGCCATTGAATCGAGTAAATTTGTTATACAGAAATCATTTGCAGTAATCACCAGTTCAAACGTGGAAACATTGAATGCCAAGCAGACTGCGCAATTAAAATTCTTACCCAAAAATGTTAGATCAGATATGAAGAAAAAAAAAGTTTCTTGCAAGCCTTCATATCAGTCTAAATAAAACAATTTAGGATTATTACGTCCTTATGTATATCATGATATTGCATATATACGATTATCTTAACATATTTTGGGGCTTTAGTAATATACATTAAGGAATGCATCATATTTAAAACAGAAGAATAAAAGTGTAGTATTTATTTGACAAGATTTAAATGGCTATATGAATTCTGTACATGTTTAATCTAGTCAGGTCTAATTGCTGAACTTCAAAGTAAGATTGCATAGACTTTTTGTTACCATTTTGTATTTTAAAAAAATTAAACTAATAAATGTATTACTTAAGTTGGTTTATTAATTAAATTAAAAAAAGAGCAAGTTGACCTTAATATTATTGAATGTTTGTATGCCACTAGCGTAGATCACTAATACCTATATATGAAATGATTTTAGCTAATTTACCTTTAGGCCCTCATACAAAGGAATTTATCTATTTTACGTGTATCTCTGAAGCCGCTTTATATATTGGTTTGGAAGAAGGAAATAGAGTTGGCATTTCTAATGTCAACTGGAATACTATTCCAGAGCAAAGTTCCAGAGTACTGGAAACATTTTTTTTAAAATTCCTTATTTGGTTTGGGAATTTTATACTGTTTGGTAGACATGGATCACAGTTGTTGAGTGTTACCAGGTAGACTATACTTGAATAGTGATTGTAAATATTCAGGAGCACTATTATTGGATATCATGTACATTAATTTGGCTTTTCTCAACCGGATTCAGTCTTTAATAGGTAATAATTTTAACTTACCAGCTGAAATTGTCCTTGCTTACTTTCTGGATTGATATAACCTGAATGCACTTGTTTTAAGATGTGCCAGCTTTGCTATGATTTTATCATTTGAATTATTGAATTACGCCACACTGTGTTACAGTAGTGTAAATAGGGTTGTATGTAACTGTTATAAGATAGTTTTCAGTACCTTATCCAACTGAAAAAGCCATACATTTGAATTAACTTTTTTACTGACATGTTCAGTCCATGATAGGTTATTATCTACCAAAACACCAAGTAGTCTATCATGACAAACCATTTGCAAATTTGTATCCTTCCATGTCAGACATAGTTCATCACTACCAAGATTTGTTCTTTTTTGCCATGTTGAGATAAGTAATATTTAGTTCTTCCAGTATTTACCACTATGCCATTGCATGTGCACCAGTTGTCCAGTTTGTTTAGGGCATCCTGTAAATAAATTTATAGTTTGTGCTTTGTGTTTTGGATGTCTGACAATGTTGTGTCATCTGCATAGAGATATGTAGATGAAATCGAGCCCCTTAGTAAAACGTGGTAGGTCATTAATAAATAGTATCAATAGTAATTTACCTAAAATTGAACCTTGTGATACTCCATATCTAATTGTTCCAGGTTCCGACAGAACATTATTTATATAAACATGTTGTGTTATCTCACTTAAGTTTGAAGTAAACCATCTAATTATGCTTTCATCACATTGGTTGATTATCTAGTTTCTTAAAAGAATTTCATGTACACCAACCCATAAACGTTCCTGTAATCTACAAATAGAGATCCTATTATCCAACTTTGATCAAGTGGCTGAAGCCATTTATCAGTTAGAGAGATCAAGTCAGTCTCACGTGAATGTTTCTCTCTAAAGCCTGATTGAATAGGGTGTAAGAACAACTATTTCGTTAAATATGACATGAACGAGTCATGGACATGTTTTTTTTTCAATCAATTTTGACAAGTTTTGGTTGTATTGAAATTGGCTGGTAGTTTACAGCATCATTCTTAGAACCAGATTTGTGTATAGGCATTACTTTTGCAGTTTTCCATATTTTGGGGACAGATGAGGTTGCACTACTTAAATTGATTATGAATGTTATGCTATCTGCAATAGCTGAGGCAGATGTTTTAATGAGTGGTGGACCAATCTGATCAAGTCCTGTAGCTTTCTTGATATCAATTTTACTGAGGCATTTTTTAGCAGTTTTTTTCTATACCTGTGGGATAGAGAAACATGCCTCCTTAGGGATTTTTCAGTTCATTGTAGTTGTTTTTTATCACTGGTTCTTATAACTTAGTGGTAACGTTAGTGAAGAAAAATCACGCAAAATATTGGCAATGTTAGTGTCATCAGTGACTTTTGTGTAATTTACCAGAAGTGAGTGAATTTTATTTGTCTGATCCGTGTATGTTACCACAATGAGTTCACTGAAGACTTTCCAAATGGAATTTGTGTTGCTCTTTATATTTGCAAGCATGGATTGATAAAATGTTTTTTTTTATTGCCTTTTCAGTCATACTTGTTATGTTATTTCCCCATACTTGATATTGTGCATGGTTTCCCATAGCCTTCAATTGGTCTCGTGACTTCATAGTATCTAGAATTTCAGTAGTAAATCAGTTAGGTTGGATTTCATACTTTACTCAATGTACTTTTAGTGGTGCATGCATAGAGACTACATTCATAAATCAGTCCACACTTTTAGAGCTTCACATATGTCATCAAAACGTTGGATAATATTTCATGGAACTTTATAAAGGTCATCTTGAAATTGTTATTTACTTCAATTTTGGAAAGATTTGTAAGTGATAGTTTTGTGTGTATGTTTCCTATTTCTGTTGCATTTAACCATTCTTGTCAACAAAGTAGGATAGTGGTCACTAAGACCAACATTTGGTACATTAACATAAGCCACCTTGTTTGGTAGGTTGGTATAAATGTGATCAATAAGAGTGCTTGATATTTCTGTTACACTTGTCAGCTCTTTACCAGCTGGACTAGGCCTAATGATTAAAAAAATTGCATCCAGTTACTCTTTATTTGAGTATTGAGTAGGTCCTTATTTACACTGCTGTTTATATGTTTCTTTCTCCTGTGCATGAACATTTTCTATTTGTTTCAAAGAGTTATCATTCCAAATTGCTTTGGAGGAAGGTGACCTATAAATGAAACCAACTAGGAATGATTCTGCATTATTTTGAGAAATTTTCACCCAAATACTGTCAATTTCATGTGACCCCAAGTCAGGTTGCCTTTCTGCATTTACATCTTGTAATGTATACAAGACAACCCCTGCTGTCTCTCTGTCCCTGCATAATGGTTTATTGTAGCCTTGACAGTGAAATAGATTATCACTGTGGCTAGCATTTAATTTGGTTTCAGTGAGTCCTAAAACATGCATATTATTTTCCTTGGAAGACAACATTAACTTAATCTGTTCTATATTTTCCACTATACCTTGTACATTTAAGTGACCCATGTTAAAACCTTTTGTATTTAGTTTCATATAAATTATAAGTATTTCATCATGCAATGGGGTACTCTATGAGATTGTCTCCATAATACTTTTACCATTTTGGTATTATATAAGGTGGCCATGTAAATGAGGTGGCCTCTGTATTTTCTATGGTATCTGTGCATAGTCTTCCTTTATCAAATCATATTGGGGTGGGGTGTTGAGTAGCAACAAAAAGTAAAGCAATTTAAACATACATTGTTTGGTAAAATAACTAATCCTTTAATACAAGTATTCATTTTTAAGTTGTGCAAAACATTACTGACATAGATATTAGAGTCTTTACCAAGTTACTTAGTACCAAACATTTTTCAATATCTATCAATACTTGTTTTGCAAGATATAAATAAACAATTACCCTCATTCTTGTCTGCCTTGTCTGAACTATGTGTAGAGCTTGGTCAGCTCAGTTTTTAGTCTGCACAGCATGTCTTCCTCCTCTCCCCCATCTGGTTTTTCAACTTCTTGCTCCATGCCTCATCCTTCCTCTCCCTCTTCCTCTTAAAGGTCGTTCTAGAATTGAGCTTAAAAGTGAGCTGATTTAAGTCTATCTAATGAATTTTGGTATGTAAATGTATTTTATAATTTGACAACTAATATATTCATGATTAATTATCAAACTTATAGGAATATAGTGCTAACCTTGGATCAGAAATTAATACATGAGAGGTTGTGATTTGATGGAAGTTTTTTTGGCCTGGATCAGGTCAAGTCTTGGGTGGGGTGGGGATCCAACATTTAAAAAGAGCCCCTACTTTCCTCGAATGGGCACCAAAGCAAAGTCTATGTGTCTATTTACTCAGTGTGCACAATACCCAATAAACATGTGCAAGAATAAAGCTGTGGTCAAACTTCAGCTGACATGTGACTGTACGTTTGTGTGTGTGTACTTTTTTCTGATCTGGCCCCGAGTTTTGAACCTGGATTCCATATTCTAGTCGCAGATTTAAAATAAAGAAAAAAAGCTTATTTAAAACCTTGTGTATGTAAAGTATTAACTTGGAGAAGCACACAGATTCTTTTCCGCTTTGTTTGAAACGTCAGAAAGATGGGTGTTAGGGGTCCAGTGGTGACTATCTGGTTAGAATTTAAAAATTGACTAATGAAATTACTCAGTTCTAAGCATTTTGAAATGTCCCTGATGTTTTTCATTTATAAAATTGAGTGGTGGGGACGTGAGGGAGTACGAATTTTACTGGGCAAGAAATAGAGTAAGTACCTGTGAGTTTTTGCAATACTGTACAGAGCACGTCGATTTAAATTATTCTCGTACAACAAAAACTTTGAAATATAACTATAAAAGTAGTTCTACATACATTTCATTGTTTCCTCTCAAAATTAGAAAGGAAAAGGATAAGAAGAAAAGAACGAGATCAGGGGAAGATCGTACTCACCGTTGTTGACATTTTGGGCTGTCTCGTAGCGTGGTTGTGTTTTACGTCATCATCTTCAGTGTTTACAATGTGGCCTATAATTATGCAAATTTCGGTCACCGGAATTATGTGTGTTATTCATTCGGGATCTGCCGATCACTACCGAGCGGGATTTCAACATGGAGACGATAGATTCGTTACTCTACGTAGGAAGATTTCAGAGAGTTCGTATTTCATAACGAGAACCCCTACAAACTTGATATTACCCCAGAAATGCCTTTTAAATAGTATTTAATCAATTGATATACATAAATGTCCCAAAATTTTTGCAAGAAAATTCACCCTCAGCTGCACTATTGTGCCTTTAAATGTTGACTTTGAGCATCATATCTACATTTAAAAATATGAGAATGAACTTGAGGAAGATGTAAAGATTGACCAGGACAATAACAATACTAAGCAGGTGGACTTTTCTTTATTTTTGTTACATCGAATATACACAAGAAACCGCCATTCATATCTTGGACCTTTCATTCATAAACGAAAAGAACCGAATCATAATCCTTCTTGCAAGCGAACATTGTAAGTCCTACAATAACACAGCATGAAACAATTAAACAACTGAAAAGTGATTGCGACCTATTGAGATTATATTTCACTTGTGGATATCTATACGTAGCCAATAAGCCAAAGACACACTTGTCTAGGAAAGAAAATTCTCTTTTTGTGTGACCAAGTTGTCTAGTCTGTACATCACTGATAATTTAAAAAATATGACAATGAACATGACCAAAACTTTAAGGTCAATCAGCACAAGAATAAAAACAAATGTGTGGATTCGAATGTACACGCGACATGCATCTACTTTCGTAATTATTGTGTAGCTAAGAACTCATATTTTGTCACTGTCCGAACTGTAACAAGATTCGTGAAAGATAGCAAAAATATTTCGGAGACAAAACCTTTTGCCGATTTTTTCGGAAAAGATCTTAAGCCAAATCGAAGTTCATTAGAGCGAAGAGGACATTCAGTGTTACAGAGACTGTTGTCGATACGATACCGTTATGGCTCATAATTTCATGGGTAACATCGAAAACCTTCCTTTTAAACATTATTCAGAACAAGGAAACGACTATCCAGCAGTTGCCATCAACAAAGTCAAACTCATAGGATGTTTGACGGGTACGTTTTTAAGATTACAATGCTTCTTTAGCCTTATGCATAATACCTGTACCGTTTGGAATGACTGAACTGGCCAAAGTCTCTTTTGTGCACGTTTTCAAAACAGAAGCTATGATGACCCCAATCGTACAGTCATAGAACGATGAGCATTATTCGCTTGTTACTAAACTCACTCTTAAGACCCGTTGACTGTAAAAGAAGAAATATTACCAATGTGACGCAGACAGCGTTGATACGAACACTTTTGATAATTATTGAAGGATCAAAGAGGAATCGAACGGTGAAGGAAGCTTCTGCCTTCACTAAAATGTACGAATCAAAGTTAAATTCATGACCGATAATACACTAGCTAACATACCATTCAATCATATTTCTTGATTAACCCTCGAAACCCAAAGGTTTACTCCGGTTCTAGTATTAGTGTGAAATTTAAGATCAATATATACAACATGCTTGACAAGGTGGAGGCAAGTAAACTTGAAGTCTTTATAGAACCATGAATTTATCAAAAAGCAGATGGTGTAAAAATTCCATTAAATGTTTATTTCAGGTGTGTCCGGATTGGTTTCCTCAAAGACGCTTGAAGCGTATTGTGTCAGAGTTTGCAATGAATGAGTTGTACTAAGAAACGAAGACATTTTAGTTTAGAAAGTTATTAATACCATGTGATAGATGTGTGCGATCACATTAACGATGGACGTATCGAAACCGATTGAGAAATTAGGTGCATTGCAGAAAATTATGCCGTGGTTGACATTGAGCTTTTAAAACATGCGACAGTTTGTTTGGAGGACGAACCAATACAATACTAGTGGCGTACGACGTGAACTAATCTGAAGGAGACGAAATTCAATACTTGATACGTGTTTTTTGTATCCCTGGTTGAGCCAGTTTCAGAGATTCCCAGGGGGGACATCCTGGAATGTTGCAATTAAAAGAAGATGTTGAATACATTCGTCAATATGATAATTTGATTTAATATAGAGTATTACATGCCACGAACTTCTACCTCCTGTCATACAGCACAAATGCTAAGAAAAATTGATGTTTTATTTATACCGCCTCTGCTGAGACATGCAATAATGATCAATCTTTTTGCCACAAAATTAAATGAAGAAAATGCCTTGACCGGAATATGTGCGAGATTCGAATTGTTAAATGCTATCGACCATGTATATAAACTGCTTAAAAGAGTGCACAATTTGGCAGTTTCCGGTCAAAAAACAATACAGAGAAGACGACAACGCACGTTTAGGAACATGCTCATGATACGTCAACGAATCGCCAGAATTGAATGAAGAAACTTGAGGTTATCTTTCTTGATTTCACAAAGACAAGGACAAATGGAAAGAACTGTACCAAACACACGATGGCATCACATTGGAACACATTGAAACAGGTGGTAAAGAACGAAAGAAGACGATCGTTTGAGAAAGTCATGCTGATTTGTTCGTTTGAATAATTGGCAGAATGATAAATATTACAGACAACAGATCCAAGTCACTGCTTTCAACTGGAGGACGACAACGGAAAGCTCATAAAACATATGGAAATATTCGGTGAAGGTTTGAAAGATTAAGAATTGACAGAATTTGCACCCATGGTCGCATTGGGAATTTTAGTCTCTTCATCGTATTTGACCTCCAATGCCCTTTTAAATTTGCATAATGCTTCTTGACATTTATTATCATATCCTCTACTTTGGCGGCTACAATTATATGTACATACATTGCCTTTATAGCTGTCACCCAGATATCGAAAGGGACCGTTTGTTGCATGGAATGACAAACCCACAGAAGACACAATTGCGAGTTTAGCTAGCGGATAACAAAATGATTAGGGACACAAATGCATAGACCAACATGTAGAAATTCATACTAAATACAAACTCAAAGTTCTAATATTCAGCTATCATTCCTGTCAAGGTGTAACCTTTTGTCGTCTAAAAGGAAGCTTTAGAGCCCGGGTAGGATCGATTCTCTGAAAACCATTGGATCCACACAAAATCAAAAAGTTTTCAGTTGACCATTGTATACCACAAACGAGTGCGAATTCAAGTACAGTACTTTATAGAAAGAACACACTGAAATATAATATAAAACGTTCTAAGAAAAACAATTCCTTGCAAATACAATAACCGTCCGACAGAAGATTAGTAATTAAACATAACAACATAGTGAAAGGCCCACTACTTGAGAAGGAGACAAAGTACAACGGTTCAGTTGTGGAGTAAAGATCTACGAATTAACCACATCGATACCTTAGAAGAAAAGTCGTAGTTTGCATCATGACCAACGAGAATGCATTTGCAGTGCTCTTGAACAGGTTCAGGTTAAACGCAATGTACAATTTTATCCTTTACCACATAGATGTTTTCACCAGTGTACGTGAATGCTATTTGATGATTCATCGTTTTGAAAGTGTTCAAATGGTAACATATTGAACAATTTCCCATAACGAATACAAATTTCCACGTTATGACTTCTACCTACCCTGTGGCAATGGTACACATAATTCCAAAAGCCCTCAGAACGAAAGTTATTCATGGTGTGTGTGTTGTGAATCAATGATTTGAATGCTTTTGAAAGGAACGGTATCTTTGTCCAAGAAAGAAAAACGACAATTAACAAATGATCTTCGCCAAAAGGTGAAAAGCAAAATACCCGTATGTCAAAAGAAAATAATGCTTACTCAACATTAAACGTTTAGGTGTTTTATACATGCTGAATGAACTGTAGTTACAAGTGACTGCTCCATTGTTATGATGAATTGTGGGACCACCGTTAGTAGTAGTGATGAGGAAAGGAACAAATGTAAAAATCTAAAACATGGCTTTGCTTAGGTCAGCGCCTTTTCTGTTTCATTTTTATTCTTTGTCCGGATCGTATTCTGTGTGATGGCTTTTTTCTACGCTTCTGTTCTTCAGGCATATACAGAAGCAGCTCGATCGCCAGTCTGATCAAAGTCTGCATCGCACATAGTAGGCTCAACACTTGAAGAGCAAGCTATGACGCAAGAGATGGAAAGCTTTTCTCCAGCAAGGTCCTGCATTTATAGTCCCAAGTATTAATATTGCACCAGGGTGGAGCCTCAGAACCCGAGAACAAAGGATCACTCTTTTGCTTAGTGGAAGAATGTGATGATTTCAATATACAGAAAATAAGCCCCCAAAGACGAAAAGAAAAAGAGGGACATCGCAAGTTCGACAGACTCAACGGAACTCATGCACCTATTTTCAGGTATCTAGGCTTTCTACACTTCCAACCACTTCAACAATTAGTGTTCCTACAACGAAAGCTCTTAGGAAGGAACTCCACTTACCCACATTAATTACTACACCAACGAAACAAGGGACAATTCGGGGAAATGAGCAGGAAAACAGGAAGATAAAAGTGCAAATGAGGTTTCAAGAAGGCGAGAACCAGAGAAAAGAAAAAGCCACCTATGGTAGAAACAACAACAACAGCAACAATTACAACAGCAGCTATGACAACAACAAAGACAACCTAGCCTGGAAGGAAATCCATGGTACCACCACCGCAACAACCTGTAATTGCAGCGACAAAAAGCAGTGCCAACTACAAAGAAGAAAGCGTCAGTGGCACACTGTGTACACATGCAGAGGAAATGGACACGGGACTCCTTTTAGACAATAGATTGGCAGCCGAGCATTATACAAAGGACTTGAGTGCCAGACTGGAGGCTGCTAAAACATGGAAGAGAGGGCGAACTGAGTAAGAGAGAGAAGGAAATGGCATCAGTTTACAAAGGGACAAATATTGCAAATGTCCTTTTCCCATAATGATACTGATAGTGAATGAAAATGATTAGATGCTTTGGCTAACCGACCCAGCTTATCCAACCCCAAGCACCTCCCAAGAGCGGGTTAGACAGAAGTTATTCCGCCCTAGCACATCAGACCGTTCCTGATTCTGCCTCTTATATCTAGGGTTTTAATTTTGGCTTAAAAACCCATTTTGATAATAACTGTTCATATATTCAAATATATGATCAATTTGTCCACCATTCAAAAGAGTACTGTAACTTTACCTAACAAAACTACAAACATATACAAGTTCACTCATACCTAGTATTTGTGAAAGTTAAGATGTTTTGGTCTATAAATTGATTATACTAAAATTGTCTATGGTCATAGCTCGTTTTGGAACCTTTCGATTGAAAATGACAGACATATTGTGATCCTTGAAATGGTTCAAACAATGAACTCTACTCAAACTCGCGAAGTGGGTTTCACTTTGTTTATAGATCGGCATTGTTTGCCAGGCTCAAAACGCACTATGAAACTCAGAGTCGAACTTGATGCCCCTGGAATGTAGATTACTATGCATTCCTTCCATAACTTACAAAACGTCTTTTGCACCGTTTTCCGCCGTAAAAGCGTACTTTTTCCAAAACTGGAACGCTCAACGGTGAAGCCATGACAACATTTCGCTTGTTCACAGGACGCCTGAATACTCTATGTTAGACGAAGGGATAACAGGTGTTCTGGATACCGATGTGTTTTGTAACTCCTGGTACATGATTTTATCTAATCTTTATAATTTTTATTCATCACTGTAAATTTACAGATCATCTTTATTTATTTTTTCCTACGTGACCAGAGTTTATTACGAGCGAGATAGATGGTTACATATGTGTTGTGTTGTTTGTGTGTGTGTGTGTGTGTGTGTGTGTGTGTGTGTGTGATTTGGATTTTAGCTTAGCTTTAAAAATTGTTCAGTCATATCGCTAAGACGTCTGGAGTGTTTCAGTTTATAGTGATCTCTAGCACTGAAGTATACTGCCGCAGACATGTAGCATGATGTCCCATCCAATCCAATTATCCTGACACCAGGCTAACCAGTCCTAACACTAACCTCTCAATGCAGGGCGCCTAGCGAGGGAGCTCTTAGCAACATAGTTGTAAGTCAAACCCGAGACCTTCCGCATTCGAGGTGGACGCTCTAACCACTAAGCTACCGGAGCGGTACTGCGTATGTGTTGACAATTATTATTAATAATGTTAATAATAAAACTTAAATGGCGCATTTTGCTTCATTTCTTAGTTGCGGATTGGGTTTCGACTTTTGTAGAAAGCTTTAACTTCCCATTGGTTGAGCTAGGTCACATAAATCGGCCAAATCGAGTCAAAATGAGTAGTGTATTCTGTCACTTGGGGTCTATTATATCGCAAGATACAGTGAATAAGGAGAAAAGTAAGCGATCACTCTCATTCCGATTTCGGAATCAATCACACTTATAGTGTTCTAGTTGTAATTCTGCAGACGTGTTTCATTTTGTAATTATATATTATTTGAGAGGAATAGCATCTGCTCAGTGGAAATAGAAAGAGCTCATTATTTGGAATATACTGTTATTTTGAAACTGTTATTATTCGAAGGAATTCTGGACAACGCCATCTTGACAAGGTCGCAGTTGTTGGAGGGCCAGTACATTTCCGACTTTGAAATGTATAAGAAATCTTTTATTCATTTAGGACTTTCATAGACCCACCCCAATTTATAAGGATTAATTTGGATTTACTTCCTAATATTGTAAGTTCCTTTAACATTTTCACTTATGATCTTGATAATTAACTTCTTTCTTAAGTTTTACAAACATTTTGGGATTTGCTTATATATGTTATTTAGTTTATGATCACAAAGTCTTAACACGGTATGTTCATGGCCGTTTTACCATCCAGTCCATTTATAAATATAAATTCTTTTAAATAAAAGAG
The DNA here is from genome assembly GCA_028554795.2 of Sinohyriopsis cumingii. Taxonomy (NCBI): domain Eukaryota; kingdom Metazoa; phylum Mollusca; class Bivalvia; order Unionida; family Unionidae; genus Sinohyriopsis; species Sinohyriopsis cumingii. The sequence goes on along the minus strand of CM068840.1, from coordinate 48,252,698 downwards.
TAGTCATTATTTAATTGTGCTACAAAGTATACGATTTTGAATCTAATTTTAGGATCCCACATTTCGTATATTTAGGTTGCGATGTTGAGCTTTTTTTTCTTCTTCAGTTTTTATTACAACTGATATTCAGCTGAACCATACCCTGTTGTGAAAGGTGGATCAAAAGGAATACAGTGAGTGGCCACTCAGATTGGTCATTTTAGTATGTGTTCAGGTGCAGAAAAAGAATGCTACACCTAGAGACACAAAACAACCGAAACAAAACATTTGAAATAAAAAACAACATTACCAGTACCAACCTGTAAAAATTGACAAGGAGACAAAGACCGCACTAAACCAATTCCTATCCGAATTAATATATCTGGGAAAAGACGTACAAATATAACAAAAACATCTTTGATGAAATTCAAATTCACGATCATACTACCATAAACACGGATACTGAATCAGAATGTCATGTTCGTCTTACAGAATGTAACAGAAAGCTTCATATATCAAATATAATGAACGACGACAAACATTCTGACCTCTTGCATTATGCTACGAGCAGAAATGTTAAGAATAAATAGCAGAAGAAACAAATTATGGCTTCGAGCAGAATGAACAATACTTGAGAGTGGATGTTGATAATAAACGAACAGATCATCATAACATTAATGCCGCTGTTGGCAAGACTGAGCACTACTAGCAATTACCAGTCACATGAATTAAATTATATATATTTAACAACTGTGCGAGATAAATCATGTCATTAGTGATGCTATTAGAAACAAGTCTGATGTAAGCTACATCAACCACAATGTTGGCTAAATGGAAAGAAGAGGTCATTGTAAACATGGATTTCTAAAGTGTGGACATTAAAAGATGGTATTTGACCTAATTTATAACGTTGAAAATAAACAAGATTACTAAATTGTACATTTCTTCCAAGTGGACAAGTGTGTTATGACTTGCAAGAAGGTTAACTCTTTGTAGATCTACCGATGGTAAGGGACATATTGGAGTCTAAAATCAGTTAAAAAGAACACAAATATGCAAGCGGATAAAACATGAAACAGGAGACCAATTACGGATAAATGGATTCAAGTCGAGAAGAAAATCTATTGTACTTCATTTAAGAGAGGTGAGTGTAACCTCTGAAATAATCATATTTGAATCAATCAATGCCATCTCAAAAGCTCAAATGAAACATACAAACTGTTAATTTATGTTGCTAAATATGCAACATTATTTATTATTGGCATATAACATTCAGAATTTCTTTACTAATCTGGACAAATGAAACTTTTAAGTGATGTAACATGGTTATTCTTCCATAACAAGAGAACGTTTGCATATTTTGACGTTTAATTGTCAGAAACTATACAGCGGTACATATCTTTTGTTAAACTGTCGAATAAGGAGCTGTCAGGTATTTCTCCAAGTATAACTTGAAGCAAAAGTACAATTTCGACCATTTTACATTGAACAATATAAAAAAGTTTCGAATTGTATTACAGAGTTTATTTATCCGCTGTTTTTTTAGGCAGTGAAACACTGATTAATATGCAGAGAAAATATATATTTAACGACAAATATATCGAAAGGTAACGAAATGTAGTTTGCACCTTTACTATGTTATTGCCTGAGTGATTAAGAGAAAATATTACTCTTTAATTATTACTTTCACTAGCTCTATCTGAATGCTCGGAAATAAACTATTTCCGCTATACCAATGAGGATTATTCTAATGACGTTGGGTATTACAAGGCGGAAAGTGCAATAATCAGTCTTGATAAGAAAGAAAAAAAGCTCCATTTCTTTAATAATTTACATTGACTACTCATTTACACGAACTAGATAGATTTACAAAACAATGAAACATCTCTTATACTATCTGTTAAAGATCGACATAGTTTTTACCATTATAAATAGAAAAGAAATTAGTTTACTCGTCCAGCAAAGGTTACTTATTCCGGTAGTAAAATTTGTACACTGTTGTCACCATGACTCGGTGTTTGTCTCTGTTCCAGACAATGTATTGAATTTTGAATTCGCTTCCTGCAAATTATTATGTCGAATTAGTTTTTGACCATATCTACACCTAGATTATTGATACAAAAACATGGCTATAAAAGCCGAAGCAAGAAAAGCTCGCAAAACCATAGAATGACAAGAGGTAGATGAATTTACTTTTGACAAACCCAACGAGAGAAAAAATGAAGCAAGAGAGGAAAACAACGCTAATCAACGGTGGACAGAGCAAACTCATTTGAAGAGGGACAATTGCCAAAACAGTGAATCTATTGCATTTATTCTTGAAATAAACGAAACCAGTTTAAAGCTGTTTACAGATTTTTTACGGAACTTCTTCGGTCAAATCAAAGGAAAAGAGACCTGCATTAACAGGAATTCCAGTACATTCTTGAGGGTAGAAGCAGTGGAGCTCTGGCAAGGGAAAAGATAAATACTGCTATAGTTAATAATGACCATGACTAGATCACGAGTTTCGAGTAGACGTACTGTTCTACAAGCTGAATGCTTTTAAAAAGTGCCAAAAATCCCTGTTTAATGTTTTCTTTAGTATGTATTTATTTATATGCGTTTGTTAAGCGCGGTCTTTATGTCGGTGTAATGGTATTCATGCTGACCTTTAGGTGTGTGGTTTTATTTATGTAAGTATATGTGCATGAATATATTCAATGAACAAGTAGCCCCCTACTCCTTGTTGGTGAGTACAGAAGTGTGTTGAATTGTATAAATAAGTGTGCGGAAACCATCAATCACCTTTTTCTTCCAAGGTTGAGCTACCTATTTTCCAATTTGGATCCCTCCAAAACTAAAGTCCGATTTAGTCGAGATACGTCTCACTCGATTAATTTCTCCTTGCGCCAAACTAAACTCATACCGATCCTGATGTTAGTGTTATGGCCGATTTTAACATTCAATTTCTTTCTATCCCCATAAGAAGGAAAATGAAAGTGGCGGTGTAACGTTAGAATCTCCATGTACCGATATCAACATTTTCGTCCCCATATCGATCCATATAACTCCTACCCTGGATCCTTTGCAAAGTCATAGTCATATCGAAGAATTGTGGTTTCCATCAAACTGTAGATAAACTTGAAATTCAAGTGGCTATAAAACACATAAGCCAGTTAGTTCTTGTCTTGGTTCTCAAAATCACTAAATGAACTATGCCCCTTATGGATTGGGTGAGGTAGATCGGCAGAGGGACAGAGAAAAGAAAATATGTTTACATATTTATATTAATTGTTTCATGCCGAATAAGTACATACATGTATATGCCCTCTTAGTTCCATCCTTCAATAGTATATAATAGTTATAAAAGAGTTATTCACTTCTTCAAACCAAAGGCAATTATTTTCCAAGGCTTCATATATGTGTCTTGAGCAGTGTAGGGTGAGTGTCTCGACAAACAAGCTCATTCAATGAAATGACGAAATGTCTTCCATCACCAAGATCCATTAATAAAGGATGGATTAATACGTCGTTGTGCACATCGCACACCATCCCCAATCGAATCCCGAATTTATTTGCGATATTAGTGACAACCACATGTCCTAGTGTCATAATTACATAATCCCCACTACTTCAACCAACAAATACAAGTCTACATTTCGGAAAGAACGTTTGCGATATTGAGGGCATGGAGCGTTCTCTAAACAAAATAATGTCGATGAACTTCGGTCGATACCAGAATATAACAAACCAAGAAATTTAAGTCAAAGCAAATTGTATATTTGCTAAGCTGATGCTGCAGCGGACCAACTAGTCCATCACATTATTTCTCACGCTTCTTTTAATTGATTGACATTCTTGAAATGAAAGATCCACTCCTCTTAAGCTAAGAAAGCAAATGTCCTTGTCTTGAATATAAAAGAAAAACAATTTTATCCTTCATCAAAGTATACTTTTATTTTGAACAAAATCGTTATTTAATTAAAAAAATGTTGGTCTTTTGCGGGGTAAATACATTCAGCTACCACCTTTTGGGTTAGTTGGCACAGGCATATTTCGGCTAATTGGATCCATAACTATGTGGTTGTATTGTTATATAGTATTGCGTATTGGCACAGTAAAAACTAAGATTAGGAAATAAAATTATAATATACGCAGAGACAGAAAGAGTGAGCAGCTATAAATATCCCATCCCTCTCCTTCTGACATGAAATTGCTATAAAATCAACGCCATGATATCGGTATGGATACAATATACAACAGCAAAACGGGTGTGTTTCTCTACATGCTTTTATCAAATATATTTAAGAATCGATTTATGCAACTGAATTCCTTCTCCTATCTTATAACTATATTAATCAATCTCATATGGAAAATTGTAAGGTATATGTGTTTGCATGGAACAACGATAAATAAGTAATGTCTAGATGTTCTAATTTCTGTAATTACATTTTGCATTAGCTAGAAAGAACAAAAAGAGATGACAATAGACCTTTCTCAAAGTGCTCGCTTTATGGCACAGTGAATATCAATAATCATGGCTATTCATGGCGATAACTGAATGCGCATCCAGCCGCAGACATTATAGAGCCAGCTCTGCATTGATACAATACACCAGTAGAGTTTTCTAGAATTATTGATTGCAACAAACTGAGTAGACCATAATATGTGAGTACATTATACGGCGGCAGATCTGGATATAAACATGTCGCAGTTAGCTCCATATTTGACACGACGAGTAAGTTAAGAATTCGAATTGATATCCTGGTGAATCCTATCCAAAATATTGACCAGAGACAAATTGGAAATATGGAGCTGATACGATTAAATTGATTAATACATTCTAGCAATAATATGTCCTAAGATACCAGAACGAATGCAGTAAAGACTCAGGTAGGCATTTAATAGCTTAAAATGATGCGGAAAGCCTTTATAAGGTATACATCACTTCTGACCGAATTTGTAGACGACGAAAATCGAATTAGCTGCTTCGTAATGCTGAGGAAAGTTAAGCGTCAGAAAAGCATTATCATTTTATTCTTCCATCTGTATCTCTTTCCATAGTATCCTCGCCTCTTGAGGTCTTTGGAAAGCATAACAAAACCAATGCTACCTCCCGTTTAACGTATTAACAAATGCAGGTTTTCGAGAAGGCCTTATATGTTTTTGAAACAGTACGGTTTATATCGATATTTGATATTGTGTTTTAAAGATGTTACCCTTTTTGCATTTGTATTTGCTTTGATTGTCTTTTGTATTTTATCTCGGTGTAAGAACTTTAGAAACTACACTAAATTATTGCCAACAACCCTAATGATCCTTTCTCAATCTTTTCTTCCATTTATCTCAAGAAAAGCAGCCAAATCATATATTTTACATTAAAACAACAAAATAGTTATAAAATAATAATAATAATAATAATAATAATAATAATAATAATAATAATAATAATAATTATTATTATTATTATTATTATTATTATTATTATTATAATCAGCAACCTCTGAGTTGCTCAAAAATTAATTTACTAGCACTATATGTTTGACGTTATTGTGGTTGTGCAGTAACATTATTATTAAACTTTATTTTCCTATATGTCGTCTGTAAAACATTCTGAAAATACTTTTGCTTGTGTTTCCCTAAAACGGTTAACTGAACTCATCATCTGCTATTGTGTACATGTTGTATTGAGTTGTATGATTTAGAACAATACTAGTCTCTTAACACGTAGTGTTTACATTTTCTTTTTGCATTTGTTCTAGAGATCTGTGATAATGCCAGAAAAAAAAGACACAACGAAAATTCATAACACCTGCAACCATCCCTGTGAAACGGCAGCATATGGCAAAGAACGTTCGTGCGCTCTGCTACTTTTAAACTATTCTACTTCCAACATTATAATGAGCATACAAGAAAACATCCGCTCACTTGCTGTTGGTGGAATTTTAACAAGTAAGCTCATCGCCTATTTCCATATAAAACATGCTAAACAATGACTCATTTTTATTGTGTCATAGAATGTAGATAGACTATATGTTAAGGCTTGATTATAGAGCCATTGTTAAGTTACAGACACAGAAGTAAGTAGTAAAATGCACTGTGGCACATTTATTACCGACTATATTCGTGATTAGCACATGCACAAAAATAAGAAAAGTCAGACAAATGATGATTTTTGCATAATGCCACTACTATAATGGTATTTTGTGACAGCAAATCCCACTCTGCGATCTTCGCGGTTTGTAGCGCGTTTAGTATATCATCTCTCTCTGTCTTAACAGAGGCGTAGCAGAACTAAACAAAATCAAGATGTCGCAGTGAAAATTTGTAAAATTACTTGACTAGTGGCATAAATATATTGTTGTGCGATTCAAAATTCTTTTGTTTAAATATGTTATCATACATACACTTATTGCATCATTCATTCAATCATCCAGGCAACAATAACATTCTATTTTGCATTGCAATTACCAAATATTCTCATATAACTTTTGACTAAAGCGCTGCTTTGGGTTTAATTAGGCCTCATTTAAAGACATTTTCGATTATATATCTGTGGTACGTTAACACTATTTGCACATCAACTCATTCAAGCCTATTCGTACATCAGCACGTACAAGTTTATTGGAATTCATTCGGAATATTATTTACGTTTGGATTTGTGGTTGATAATTTAGCATTATCGATGATTTAATTCGTAATATAGTTGTCCCATTTACAATTTATTTATCTTTGTATTCATGAAAATTAAATTATTTGTTGAATTTTACAAAAGTTGTTGTTTTTTTGTTTTTTTTTCTGTTTCATAAATACCACAAAGTAGTAACATAAATTGGGGACGCGTTTGGGACTTGAATTTTTATTAAACATTACAATGGTGTTAAAAATTGTATTTAAAATTTAACTTGACCTTGATTATGAAATATCGTTGTCACTGGTGAATAAATATTTTCATGAATTTAAAGAATCACATGTAAAACCAACAAGCATTCACAATGTCATTCAATGTTGAGCACTTTGTTTCATATCCTGTACATGTCTTAGTATTTATGACAGATAAATTACAGTTAAAATGATGGAATTAATAAAGCTTTATCTCCAGAGGAATATGATAGAGATCCAAATGTAGAAAGAAAGAGGCGACCTATATACCGATGAAAATGTATAGAGCGAATACATTGAAATGCAATAATGTCTACGAATATGAGAACTGGCAGACAGAGCACTCGTCCCCCTCCCCACTTACGCACACGTTTGGGTTTTGATATTATCAAAATTATTACGTTAGTACCCGTTTTTAGGCATCGTGGTGGTATAAAACCTGACAACCTATTTGTAGCATGTCATTATAACATTAGAATAGACTGTTTAAATTAAAGAAACAGAGATTTATAGGAAATAAATGAAATAGATATTGAATTCAAACAGCACATATGCAGCAATTTGTTATACAACGGGTAACCACTGATAATTGAGAATCAGATTTAATGTATCTTTATTGTTCACCTTTTGTCTATGTGCTATTTCAAATCCATGCTTGTGCAGGAAAACGTGCAACCAGAATTTGGTGAAAAGGCGCTGATTTTATTAGAGAAGCTATGGTATGAAGAGTGTGGTTTAGCACAAATAGTTGTTAAATGGTGATACAATTTAGATGATGGATTGTGTCTATCTTTATTTATGCTCCAACACGTGATCCTGAAGTGTATATTACCCCATCTCTCTCTCTCTCTCTCATTGTATCATATTTCCAATTGATGGAACGTCATTCAAATATTTGAGTTGAAGACGCATTGCTTCATAAAAAATATTAGGAAATTAAGATTGTGTTAGACAATGATCCATTGGATTGGCTTGTTAAATAATATAGTACACATGTGCTGACAATTATTAGGAATTCCAAAGGTACTCCGAACAGGTTGTTCTGATAATTTAAGATGCAGATGATTCAGAGTGATTCCCAATAGAGCATTCATATTATTGTGTAAACAAATTGAAAAATAGGTCAGTATAGCATCTGGAGTACAATCACAATTGACTCTAAGAAAAAGAGGAAAATAAATGAAATAGATATTGAATTCAAGGTGAATCATCTGCATCTGAAATTAAATCACTCTGAATCATCTGCATCTTAAACTTCAATGTCATGTCGGGGCAACGTCACAGCCTCTTAATCGCTGGTAGTATTGCTATACATTTTATTAAAGTGTCATACCTGTTCCCTTGTTTCCGAAACATTTTTCCATCATTGAGTTACCTACAGGAATATTTTTATAATATCTAATTTTAAATTATGAAAACAGCAGTTCTTATTGATGGGTACTGCTAAAATTAAAAGGTATAAAAGAAACCAAAACAATTACTGGACAAATATATAAGGAACAGAGGGAAAATATTATTGAAAGAACGATTGAATTGGCATAGTTATATTCATAAAAAGGTATCAACTCCAACAAGCTGCTTTGTTGTCACGCAGTTGCTATTCTGTTAGCCATAAATATGTTTTCAATAAACAACTGAAACAATTTCTTACAGATCAACGGAAATGACCACTTTCGATCGGTAAGTGGCTGCATTTTGGACGAGAAAATCTTATTGTTGCACGCAATAAACTTAACTGTCATGTTGGGGCAACCTCACAGCCTCGTAATCGCTGGATAAGCCGGGTCTTTATTTTCATGGGAAACAAATTGGATTGAAATGACATAGCAATGGCGTTTCATCCGGGTTTTGCAACAATGAGAAGCTACTATTAACTATATTAACTGAAAATGTTATTGCATGTAAGTTTTAATGAATTAGACTGCGTAATGGCCTCCTTTTTTAAACCTCAAAACCCATGACAATGAAACTCCACGACTAACATCACTCTCTATAAAGTTGTTAAGGTTATATCTTTCACTAAATAAAAGGTTATGAACTCTCTCAATCAAAAGGAAATTCCTTTAATTAACTCAATTTACCTTTCTTGCTGCAAATGTCTTGTTTACTGTCTCTTTTGTTCCATTGTACCTGACCTTACATTTGCACCATCTTTAGCCTCAATATTCTCCAAGTGGCCAATTGTAAAAGCATGATATACAATATACCATGTCGTTCCTAACACAATAGCGAGATGCAAAGGTGAAGAGACAGTTTAAAACGTCAGTTGAAATAGGAATCAAATGAATTAACCGTCATTCAATACCAGGTTTATCGGCACTTTCGCTAGCCAAGGTTCCTGTATATAAATATATTCAGGTCACCAATATTACAACGAGGTCCGTTCACATAAATGTAGGCCCCGTCGATATTTAGAGAATTTTGTATTAATCTAAGTGTGGTAGTGATGCATGATAATAATTTGAAATCCCAAGATTATTGTTATAGGTAGACACATGCAATTTCGCCATTTTGTGCATATAAACTGGAACTATCAAATTCACGGTACAAATGCTTACATTTTACTCTCAATATTTAAACATTTAATAGATGTTCATATGTGTAGCCTCTTTGAGGTTGATTATTATTATTAATATAATGTATGTATTCATGCGCAGTATAAAAGTTAAAATTGTGGATAATATTCAAACTTTGTTTTTTCTAATTCGGAATGAATATTTTATTCAAAATGCATAAATAAATATTTAGGTCATTTACGCTATTCTTTTTTAATGTATTATTGTATATGTATATGATGAGGTTATTACATGAGTAAGATATATCTGCTTGTATAACTTATAACTGTTTATAAATATAGTTATATCGTACTGATGAAACGTACATGAACAATATACTATAGACTACTCAGATTGTCTACAAAGCAATTTTAAACTATCTTTTCATTAAAAACGTCGAGAGAAATATAAATTAACGGTATCACAAGTACTTTCCCCAGGTTTAGTTACCTTGAACAAAAAAACATTAAGTAAGTCTTATACAAAATGCATTCCATTTTATTGTTAACGTTTGTTTAAGACATCGAGGATCAAAGTGTGGCGTCCTAGAATAGGCTGTTAAACTCCACCCCCACCCCTCCAATGAACCATTTTACTTTACAAATTATTAAATACTGATAATAATTCTAACTGACACTGTACAACATTCCATGGAAATGTTTGACCAGATAAATCGAATTAACTTTGAACAATTGATCTTAATATGCCTCACGTGATTAAATGTCTATATTGTTGTGAATATGTAGGCTCAGAACTTCACACTCAGTACATCATACAGGATCTCAATGTACCGTTAGGTTATATTTTAGGCACAAATTTGGCAGAGTGCATTTGAAATATCCGATAATGTTATATCCATAATGAATTCCTCATGTATGGTAAAATTGTTTCTAATTTACTATATTGACAGTATTGTAACATCGACTGATCCCACATTCTGCTGAACAATTCCGCTTAATCAGTGTTAACTGACACTCTGAAAAATACACCGGAATTGCTCGAACGGATCATGTGAATTAAGCTGGTACATTGCCATCTTACCTCTGTTTACGTGGGTTTAAGTCTAGGATTAGGCCAATGTGGGTATGTGAGAAAGCTTACCAGTAGCTACTCGTGGGTCGGTGGTTCTTTCCGGGGTTTTCCCGTTTCTTCCTCCACCATTAATACTGGCCGCCATTTATAGCCTATCGTGTGCTAAAAAATGGCGTTAAAACTCACAACACCATACCACATCAAATGAAATCATGAATGCAAGTTTATATGGCAACACGCATTTATAAATTAATATGTCAACTCTGATGAACACATCATGTATAAATGTAACAGCTGATGCGATTACTGACGAGGCCCTGTGTGTCTGAGTGGTCTAAGGATCTCGTCTTTATAGATCAAGAACTTCTCGCCTGTCTACTTGTGTCTGGGTCTTTGTTGGACCACCTTGATGAAATATCTTGCTCGTAGCTTATTGTGGGTTGGTGGTTATCTTTAAGGTGTTTCCGGGTTTTTCCTCACTCAATACACTGCCGCCATCATTTGCTGTAATGTGGTGTTGAACCCTCAAATCTAAAACCATAGACTTTATCAAATTTGACAATATATTTTCCAAAGTGGAAGAGCCATTATTAGTTGGTCACTTAATATACATGGCTCATACCTGATATGACGACAACAAATCCAGCCTCTGATATATGACTACGGCTGTGCAGATATTTGGCAACTGCCTGCCGAATAAGCTGTTGATATTCTACTTTGATGTCAGGTACGAAACATAGGCAAGCCTCAGAACGTATTAATAATTATCAAAGCAGCGTTACATATAAATTGGTATATCGTTAGTACAAATAACGTGAAAGGTAAATCAGACATATTTTACAATGTAAATGAGACAGATTAGCCACAAAAACCAGAAACCAGTTTGCAATAAAGACAATAGATCTCAGTATTTTACATAACGGAGAATTTCAATTGTAATAGCTTCTGTGAACCAAATGTAGTTGGGAATATAATTCCTCCATAGTATGGTCTTATTGCTGGAGTCAGTTTTGGAGCTGCAGGTAAAATGTCCTGAAAAATATGTATATGCCACAAACAAGAACATAAACGTTTCCATGATCTGTAGCCCTTTTGAAACTGCTTTTCGAGATCATACATTTACAAGAAAACATAAGAATTCATTTGTGTGCTAGTCAGAAACGTTGTTGTATTCAATGTTAAGTTCAGAAATCACGTGTTGGACAAGTAAGTCCTAATCAAAACTGGTAGATAAAGCACTTAGAGAATTTAAACGAAAGAAAACCCTGAAATATTGTCCTTTGGTACTGAAGCACATTCCGAGAAAGCAAGACATTCTAAGTGTGATGAAGTGGGACTGTGTGGTTAAGACCAATAACGAAACGTTCAATTAAAAGAGGTATTAATAAAAGTGGTTGTGTTAACGATTTTAGGACATTCGTCAACTATAACGATGGAGACGAAAACTAAACGGAACTGAAAGGTAATCAAAGCTAGTTCTATGAGGGGAACAAAACCTTGCTAGACATTTATTTGTTTAGCTATCCATGCATTGTTCCTACTTGTACCCGATTATCGAATTATTCTCCCCTTACATCTCATTATCCAGTTATTATACACAAATGTGCCTGAAAGCCTCTACCCTTCTTGTCCTAGGGTTTACATTCCTGTACACATGCACTGCGACTTGTCCTACTAGCTTGTCGTAATTTTGTAATTTGTGCGTTACTCTTTCCTGCTAAGATTAATAATTGCCTATACATAATCAAAGTTTATAATTCATTAGGTACATCCATCTGTTGGACAGGAGACGATACGTTTTTGTTTTCATTCAGCAGAGTTATCGGAGTTACAGAAAAATGAAGATATTCTCCTCAGTTACTTTTTGTGGGAGACCAATCTTTCCGGCATATTGTTATTAATATTTAATTTAAGTTAATTTGTTTGTTAGTTTTTAATATTTGTTATTTTTTTATTTTCGCTATATGCTATGGTTAACGAAACATTGTATCTGGTTGCTGACCTTGTTCCAGAATCAGTGACAGTTTTGGTAAACAACATTTAATTTAAAAATTTTCTAAGATTAAGAACTATTAAGTTGAGTCAGGGTCACATAGAGTTCGTGACATTTATAATATACCAATTGGTAACAAACTTCTATTTTTTCCAGAGCAAATTTTGACCCTCTTCCGGGAATATGACTTGCATCTTAATTAGTTGTATAACTGGTGCTTTGATAAAGGATTGGCTGTTGGGCTTAACACACTTGATACGTTAAGTTGCTATATTGTGTCTAGTTTGGGCTATATGTTATATTTTCTTCAAATTATTGAATTCAAGTGATTATTTTCCCTGGAAATACAAAAGTGCTCTGATATAATTTTTGGACAAAGACATTCATTGGAGTATAGACTGAGTTCGAAACTGGAATAATATTTTCTGTGATTCTACAAGAGACGTTAGACAAATCTGCACTTTGTAGGTTATTACAGACGTAATCGCCTTCAATCTCGGATTTCTTTGGGACTCGAACTGAGTTTTATTGAGGACTGTTGATTAATAGAACTTTTCTTTAATTCTTCGATTATAATTTGGATTTAATTCGCAATACCGTAAGTTCTTTTTTTCTCATTTTTCTCTTTGTATTCTAGGAAAGAAAATTATTGCTCAATTTTACAAAGCTTGTTGTTTTCACTCTTTTCTGTTACTTATTTTAACAGCATAGAATTGTAACAATATAAATAGTTATTATGTGCAACTGAGTAATAAATTAACACCCAACTATTGCAAAAGTAGTCTGCTGGTTACCTTCCTTTGTTTATGTTGTCTGAATATAAACTGATTAGATATGTGCTTCTCTTTAACAGTATCAATGACAACTAGAACAAAATATTAACGTTAACATGAAAATTGCATTTTCTTATTTCGAAGAAGAAAACCTAGGATGTAATGATGCTAAATCTATAAACAATTTAACATAAAGTAGGATTATGTACCCCAAAAGTCGATAAAGTCACGAAAATAAATCTACTTGGATAATTGTAAAAATATAGTCTTTTGAAAATCTTCACCCAAAACACAAGACTACGTACATTTCCATTCAAACAAGCTCTGCTACACATATGGGTTCTACAGATTTTTTCGGTGGGCTCTATGTGTCCTAAGCTCAAACAATTAAGTTTGAAAACTTGGTCAACGCATTTATCCCAAAGTCAGAATTGCAGGAAAAGAACACGGTACTCAGCAGTAACTCTAAACCAAGATGGCGGCCTAATGTTAATTCCATATTAACCGTTAATGACATCTTTTAAAATAGAGTGGTCAAATATAATCTAACAAAAGTATATGATACTTTCACTCATTGCAACAGTCGCGTTGTTCTTCTCCATTCGAGTGCATTCCAGGTGTGCAAGACACTGAAGTATAATTGGTTGTCATCGTCTTTGCAGTTATTGAAAGTTATAATTAAAACGGCAAAAGAAAATATAGTAATCTCAATAGTTTCTAATTGTGTCTTAAATACTGAAAATAAGGACGATTTCTTTGAAGATAATAAACGGAACGAATATGTAGTAAATGTATCGCTGATAGTATATACAGGCCCACTGCTTACTATCATCTGCAAATTTAATATGATTATGTGTCCACGTATTGGCCCCACGGGTTGCTCAATGCCTTTAGCGGTTGTTATCCTAGGGTGCATATTATTGATAAGCTTGCACTGTTGTTTCCCTCTTTCGTACTCCTTCTAAAAGTAATAACTGCATAGAAGAACACCAACATTAACTTATTTATGAATTTTATTCATGTGTCACATCAGTCTATTTTGACACAAAAATGCACTCTTTCATTGATACAGCCGTCTTACTGTAATTATTACAGAGTTAGCAAGAATGTTAGTTTACTCATGAAAAGGGATATAAATCTTTCGGGCATATCCATATCAATTTCATTCAAGTGTGCCTTTAATTGTTTCTCTCAACTCTTTGTATGTAGTCTGAAACGAAACTGAAATGCTTTCTTTTTCCAAAACAACAGGAAATTGAGCACACATTATTGACACTTATCACAGTAACTAATTAGACGGAATACTATTTCGAAGGTAAATCCAAATGCTGCACTTTTCCTCAACCAATAAACAGGTACAACTTTTTTTAAATAGTGGTACCATAAAATCATGAGTAGAGACCATATTTATATACCAGTGTAATGCTTTGTTTCTTTTTTGAACGGTTGGATCTATTTACTTTTGCTAAATTATCTGTTACTATTTCATGTAATTTTTATATTATCTGTGGAGGAAACGTTCGACATAGGGAATGTAAAACTCCTTCACGCTCCAAGGGACGATACATTTCATACACCACCAATTTTTAGCGGGTCTTGGTCTTTGCTTGTTGATGTCTCGGTTTTTTTATATGACAATTGTGTGTTAAGCTGTTTGATACTGGCTATGATGTAATTAATTTCGGTAGTTTTACATTTTTCCACTTATTCTTTCATTTCAGCATCCTGACGGACGACAACAATCATACAGGGTGTGAAATGCTTGTTACTTGCAACAGTTAGTTTTCTATGACTGCCGCAAATTAATGCCCTAGATTTGTTTGACTCTGATATTTCGACATCACTCCTTGCATATATTCTTAGTTTTAAATGTTGAGTAATAAAGACATTAGTTTTTTTAATGAGCATACTGTAAATAATATTCTTCAAACACCTGTGAAGCTTTTCCAACTCACTTTAACAATCCTAATCACGATTTAAAAACAATATTAATCAATAATAATGCAATATAAGCAACAAAATGAATATTAGTAGTGAAGGAAGATACCCTACGGACAATGGAAAAATACATTACAGACCTCTCTGAGACATTTTACGGACAATATTTTTCAGAACACGCTGGGGCACTCTACGGACAATGGGAATTTAAGATGGGGAATATTGGGACTGAATACGGACAAGGGAAAGTGGGGTTGATGTATAGAGACAACAGAAACGGAACAGGTAAGTTAACGTCACAGTACTGAAGATTGGTAACAATGTAGCAAGGGGGTGACCTCAATCGGGACCAAGGAGCGGGAAAAAACCCTAAAACGTTTTGGTGGGATATAGACTTATAAAAACATACAACATAAAAACACAAACTATACAACCGACTAAACATTTTTTTGGCAAGAAAGCAAATTTTTTCTCATTCATATGAATGGCCCTGAAGAGGGCTTTTGGGTTCATCTTCTTCTATATTCTCCAGTTCTTCCACTATTTCCTCACTTTCTCAATAATTCCTTTCTTCTTCTTTTCCTTCTCTGGCATCCAGTAAGGATATCCCATAGATCTAAATTTCTCCTGCACCTTCATCCAGTTTTCATTCAGTCTTTCAAACTCCTCTTTTAAATTTCTGTTTTATTTTTCCTTTCTCTCTTTAGCCCAGTTATCTTTGATCTCTTTCATCTCTTCTTCCAGCACTTTTCTCATCATTTCTTCTCCTTTCTTTAGTTTATCTAGCCGCCACTTTACAAAAGACCACTCTTTCAGATTCAATGTCTTCTAAAAATCACATGACTTTGACGACTGTATCAAGTGCCTACTTCAGGGTTCCCACTGTCATATATTTTGGTTGTATGAAACCTTTTTACTTTTTTACTTCCTCCTCTATCATGCTTTTTGCCGTATCCGTGGCTACTTTCAGCCGGGTCACTTGACTTGTCACGAAGTCTTAACTGGATACTTCCATTCATGTTCTAGCCTTTCCACCCCATAGGAAGCATGCACAATCCAGTACCAACTGTCTTTTAAGTTGTTGAACAAATCCATTTTGAATATTCAATGTTGAATGCTGCGAACGACGAACGCTTTATATTTGTTAGCAGGAACGTGAAGTAAAACATCTAATGTACTCACTTCACACACACACAGATAGACACAGATATATATATATATATATATATATATATATATATATATATATATATATATATATATATACACCATTTTTGCAGTGCATAAAACGTTTAAACATCTTGAGAGATGTATTGGGTAGGAGGATGTTGTCACATGTGTATAAATTGGAAACGTTTTGACTACCCCATTCCCATCTCCCGTTGAAATACATCAATATAGGCTTATTATTACTGATAGCGGTTGCAAAAGAAAAGTTGGAAATAATGTTCCAAATGGAGACGAAACATCGATAACCGCATGCGTCTTTGCATGAATGTCAATAAAAGAAGACACTTTTACTCAGCCAGCTTTTTTTATAAGGCATTACAGTAAAGATTCGTTTTCAAACTCCTATCCCCCATGGCTTGGTGTCCGAACCTAGAGGATGGAGTGGCGAATGAATATATATATATATATATATATATATATATATATATATATATATATATATATATATATATATATATATATATATATATATATATATATATATAATTATTACAGAAGTCAGATAAGAAGACAAAGAGACAGACGATTTTGTTCTGTTACAAACTGTTAAGAGATACAAACATTTTCAGCATTAGCCCGGGAATTCCATATAGTCAAAATCCTTTGCTATGTGACTACCACTAAAAGCAGACGAGTATAGTCACTTTTAATGATCCGTTTATTTTTATTTACCATACTTAAATTGAACAAATGAATCACTTATTAAATTTGTATCCATACCGTACAAGAATGACAAGTGCATGCTTAATGACTCAAATATAATCATGCTCATGGTTAAATGTTGTGTATTGGTAGAATATGATTAAATGAACACATCATTTCTTTCTAGTCATACGTGTTTTCATTGAATCTGAATGTTAGGAAGTATAACATTGACGTTATACATTATATATGAAAGGCCACCAATCCCCAAAAGATGAATCGACATTCTAAAACTTTCTACACATCTGCAGAGTACCCTGCACTCTCTACCTGAAACCTTATTTGAACTCATGCGTGACAGTATAAACTCATACTGGACAGGACAAGCAGGATCACATAATCCCCAAAAGCTTGGCTTAAAACTGTCAGTCAGACGGAGAACGTTTGATATGTTAGTGAAGCTGGGGCCTGGGTGGTATAGGGACCCGGCATGGGGCAAATCTTGTAGGTATGGGAACAAGGGGAGTTGAACACTACGGCTACATTTTGAACAAGTCACGGAGTACAAGTAAAATGTAATGTTATGAACATCCATATATTTCACATTGTGGATCGATATATGATTATACTGTTATCAGGATTGAAACCAACAGGATAAAATCTCACTAATATGATAATGCAGATCAGTTATGTCTCCATCATACCTAGCGTAGAAATTTCATTTGACTCTAAAATGTAAAATGGTGACTCTAATCAATTTCTATAAGTGAAGGAAGAGCGTTTTCTAACAAGGTCATGACCACATATGCAACAAATAAAAACAACAACGGAAAAGTCAGTTATAAAGGCTAGGACTAAAATCAGAAGATAACTGATACTAATTAAACAAACCTGGTTATTATATGAAAACTATCACCATCACTAAAACAATACCAAACTCAAAATCGAAGACATTATTAAACTGAGGCTACAAAATCTAAATATTGTTTAAAAATATAGCATGGACTTTGTCTCAGATTAAACTAAAAGACTTCCAATCAGTATTCCTAAAAAATGTCGCCGATTTAAAGTAATTTTACAATTACGAATCCTTCATGTTAGTTATCATCAACTAATAAAATATGGAACGTATAAAAGCACTGACTTTTTCATACGTTTGCTTCTTTTGATAAACACATAATTAGTTTGAAACAAACACATGTAAATAATATAGATCTCTAAATAGGAGTGAAAAAGGATGGAGGGATGGTCAAATTCAGAAAGTTGCAGACGGTGGCTTATTTTGAGAATCCAAGAAGATCACACAAATGATGAGGGACGCTAGTGGACATGAGGTAGCACAAAATGACAAACACCGACTCATACAAATAAAACGGATGAGTGAAAGGGTATTTGCAAAGTTCATTCAAAGCTACATATAGGCAAACAAACACACCCACATTTATACACACTAAACACAAGATTTAGCAGTCTATTTCTATAGATGCTTCATATATTTGCAAAGATAAATACCAGTGGGGTAATCGGGTGGCTACAAGCAATATCACACACCTACCATTTTACGAACATAAAATCATACACAGCTATCAGCCGTCCGGTGTTGTAGAATAGGCCCGATGCGTCCTCGCAACTTGTAGGAAGAAGTGACCGATTGGAGGAAACCTGTTTGCTGTGGTTGATAGCCATGTCCAGAGAGAAAAAGATCCTGGTAGAGGAGTAAACGGGACACCCATGAGTGACTCCCAGTTGCAACAGACGACTTTGGTTTCTAATTCTTATCTGACGAGTGGTCGGGATGGGCCACGGTTTCGACAAATCAGCTTGTCACGACCTAGCACGTCTTCTTAACGTGCTTTTCTTACTTTTTCTGCACTATTTTCCCCTGTATCTCTCTTGATAACACCGCCGGCCTAATGTTTACTCCTTTTCCATTTTACTTTTCCTCCTCAGAAAACTTCCGAAAATGCAGTGGCTAAACGTATCAAATGGGAGGTATTACTGCCTGCAAAGTATCCCTGGCATTTCATAGGTATCTCCTTGTTGGACAACATGGTGGGAGGTAAGTACAGGTGATGAATATGCGACAAAAACATAAACGTGTATTGAAAAATCAACTCAAACGTTCTGAGCCAATGTCAGACGGAGGCGATGAACACTGTGGCATGGGTTCATTTCCACTCTTCATGGCCATTCAGTCACAAGACTCATCCAGACTACTTGCATTATGATCTCGATTTGAAGTTGATAATTCCATACTTAGGCCAGTCGGCACACTTAAAAGCGTGAAAAAATTCATATGGAAGACGGCAATTAAAAAAGCATACATAATTTAAGAATGTATTTGATATACAAGGAACCACTTTTACTCGCTCTTCGCTCAGTTCACCCAAGCGCGTGTTTTCTTGCGAGGGATGTGCAAGGAGGAGATCATCGAAGGCAAGAAGAACCAAAATGTCAGTGCCATTCATCGAATCCATTTCAAACGTTTAGCTGAACTTTGCACGACACCAACACCATAATGCTTTCTTTCTTTCTTTCCACACACCACCAATACCCAAGGTAAAGACAAATTAGATTTTTGACGGTCCCGGTTGAAATATTCAAACCAAATCCACCTCGGTAAGGTCTCCACGAAAAAAGCGACCGAAGAGTCAATATTAAAGAACATTATGCATGATGATGATCATAAATCTCTGTGGTGATAGTGAAATGATTTTATTTGATTTGGTGGTTGTGCAATAATTGCGAGAAACATTTATTTCGCGATAGGTGATATATATAACATTATGAAATCATTGTTTGTTGTTGCTTTCAGAAATGGCTTAAACTGTCTCATTCAGAATAGTTAAAGTGTCTTTATAAGGTATATGTGAGTGTGAGTGTGTATATGGGGGGTCTGATATAACTTGTTCTAAGATAAATTATTTTGACTTACTCTCTCCAGTCTGCCTTATTTACAGAAATATGTGATAATACCACTAAAACTATACAAAGAAAGAGCGTAGCTCTATCTCTGTTTAACCAGCATCATATGCTTTAGAACGTTCTCTTGCTCCGCTGGTTCAAACCTACCCTAAACGTTTTCACGGTATGGGACCGAAATATAAACTCTCTGCACACTTACTGTTGGTTACACTTTTGACAAGGAAGATATCTAATTCTTTTCATACATATAATGTTTTGCCTCTTTGTCATTCCATCAATCCATTATCTACAATTGTGTTTCAGGGTTCAAGTCCAATTTCACATAACCGTTTCGTTTATGAAATGTGCATACATATAAAATTAGCAGCGTGGTATTGTTCCTTTAACAATACACAAATTTTCAGTTTCAATAGTTTCAATTGTCTCGTCTGTTTATCTGTTCATCATCTGGCCACTATTTCCTTTTTTATATATAGAGGAAACCCATGATGTATTTCCCTTGTTTGTACGATTTATAAATACGATCTTCGTATTGATTAAACGTTTCATTTGTCTTTCTGTCTAGTACAAAATAGTTTGGCGGGGTAGGGAATGTGGATATGTCCGCTTTCGTGCCTTTTTTATGGGGTTTGTTAATAGTTCTCCTGCATATGATAGTGGGGAAGGGATATATTTATTCCCAGGCGTTTGTGTGTCCATAACATTGTCCTTCCTGAGCTTAACTCTCAAGCTTTTCAAGATATTTGAAGCAAACCTGGTAAACAGGTGAAATAAGTTTCGTTCATGATGCATTATAATACTAAGAAGATGCTGTATTCATATGAGTTCCGCCATCATCTAGCAACTGGCATTCCATGACATGGACTAGTTTTACCACTACATATATCGAATATGTTTAAGACGATCCCAAGTTAGACAATGGTCAAAGGTGGTTTTGCACTTTTTAGATTACCCCTCCTTGCATAAACGTCATAAGAAACCTAACTCGAATCTAAGTCTAATCTAATCAGGAAAGACGGATTGAACAGCTTTTTTGTACTCTAGTTCAAATATATAAGATTATCTAGGCATGTGATAAACATATCTTATCAGTTATTTATTTACGATTATGGATTGGAATAAAGAGACGAACTGTGTATTCACAAAAAAATGAGTTCATTTGATTCTTGCTCAGGTAAATTAGCGACTCTGTTCGGCGTCATCATTGCGAAATGTTGTAGATCTTTCTAGGCTATGCGTAAGATCCAAATTACTTGGCTTTCTGGATAGGTATATATAGATATACGGACGATTCACTCAGATATATGCTTGAGGGACTCAATACATTTTCGTTACCGATTGTGAGAGTCCAAATTATGTAATGTCGGGAATGTTAATGGGTAGCATACATTGATTTGCCTTCACATTTAACACCTCTCTCTCTCTCTCTCTCTCTCTCTTGTCCACATTTGAAATAGTACACAAAACTCCGCATTTAAATCAAAATTCAGATTACCAACTTGGATGTGGTCCTGTTTCCATACAAATATCAACTTGACAAACTTATCCATAAAGTAATTCAACCCTAAGCAATTCCACCTGGACAACTATGATCTATATTTTTTTTGTGAACATTTCTCACTTACATAGCTACTTAAGTCTTTAAACAAAAATACTAATGAAACTGTAGTGGTGTAAAAAGAAACGGCTTCCCTTCTCTGACAATCGTGCGTTTTAATATCTAAATTAAAAGGAGACTGAATATACTTGGCACCCTTTACACGTGATTGAACGGGAATTTAAATGAAGGAAAATAGCAATTTGTTTTCTTTATTTTTTTACGCGATTTCAGTTTTTAATGTCTTACAAAATGTCTGGATAAAGTGTTTACGAGAGCTTGATTCTCCGCCTTTTTAGATACGTCTCGGGATAATCGAATGTTTATTTGAAACAAGCTTCAAGTTTCAGGTTCAGGATTGAGCATAGGTTTATGATAATATATTTGATTGGATTAAACTATTTTCATGAACCAATAAAATACACAGATATATTTCTGAAAGTGATGTTTGTTTTCTTGCATACAAAAATGTTTATTTCTTGATTACTAACAAAACAACCAATTGGTATATTTGATTCTTCGGCATATCTTGTGGCCATAATACTTGTTAAACATAAAAATCTCAGGTTATCTCAGGTTATCTGACCAAAAACGAAAATCTGCAAACGATAATGGTACTGATATATTATTTTAAAATAAGAAATGTGTTTCGTTTCTTAACAATAGCTTCATATGTCTGCCAAAGTTATGAACACCTACGGAAATGATAAAAGAGCAAAATATCGTCGTACCTGCTGTCTTATTTACCAATAGCGTATGTTATTATTCACGATACCATATGGTATGGTAATCAGGGCTACTGTCGGATAAAGAAACTGGAAATTTCAATTTAAGGTCTTCCAAAGGCATGAAGACGAATGTTACCGTCATAACGTTCTGTTTCACGATGAAATATATAATACACATTTACATCATTGTGCGACCGTTACGATGGTCTAAATGGTGAAAGCGTCGGTCTAGGATGAGGGAAGTCGTGGGTATGAAACCTGGCCGAGTAATATCAAAGACATCACCAAAAATGTTTTAGCAGCTGCACCGATTGGCGCTCAGCATTACTAGTTAGTGTATGGACTGGTCAGCCTGGTGGCAAGATAAAGTTATTGGGTGGGAAATGATGCTAGATATCTTCACCATGATGCCGTAGTGCTAGACTTCATTACAAGCTGCCACACTGCTTACATTGTAGTTCTATAACTAGAGTTATTAAAGCTACGTTAAAAATCCAAAGTACACACACATACACATACGTAAAAAAAACATGATTTTGCGCCTCGACCGAACTGCTCCAATTTCTGGGGCCATCTCCGTTAATCAATCGTTTCCTTACTTATATTATATCCCAGACGAATAATTATCATCATCCTCAGAATAATAATAATAATAATAATAATAATAATAATAATAATAATAATAATAATAATTATTATTATTATTATTATTATTATTATTATTATTATTATTATTATTATTATTGGTAGTAGTAATAGCAGTAGTAGTAGTAGTTTTATCTTCGGCAGCCTTACTGTGGGGCGTAACATTGTTTTTACAATGGTTTCTATTCACAACTAATCACGGTAACACGAATCATTTAAAATTACAATTTTGATTAAATTACATATACAGCTGCAAAGGTGCAAATTAATTTAACATGTACTAAAGTTTGGTCCTTTCAGCGGAAGGGACAGGGTGACCCACCTAACACGATATAAAAGCTCTAATTTTACATTTCTGCCTAATCGACTGAGAATTCTGGCCGCTTCTTTGTTCAGACTTTTTAAAGGAATACATTTATTATTGGTCTCGTATTATTTAAGTATGTTAAATAACACAATATTCCTCACACCTAATTACATATTTTTGTACCCTCCCATCATGTAGCATGGGTACAAATGTTTTTAATGCCACGTACATTTTGTTTAGTGCAAAGGGTAATATGACTCATAAAAGAGGTACATTCTTTACAATGGAATTTTATAATTTTACTATGGGTGTTAACAAAATTTTAATTTTATGTTTTTGTCCTCGTCCCCCCATCTCCCGATACATATGCTTTCCCTGGTCTGTCTTTCCTCGTCATCTTTCTTTTACTTTTTCTTTATTTAGTTACACTGATGTGCATCCATGAATTACCTTTATCGTTGCAGAATGTAAGAAGTTTCTGACTTTGAGCTCTAAATAGTTGTTGTAAAAAACGAGTTATCTCTTTTTTGAGTGTCGAACCATTACAAAATACCCGTTAATCTCAAAAGAAAACGAACGAGTAGCTTATAGCGAATAATCTTTAAACGGTCAAAGATAACAGGCAACGGTTAATATGTTAGCACTAAACCGCAAATTAAAAGCGGATAACAGTTATTTCATGGCTCGATAAAAACGGATCGCGTCTAAGTAAGGTTCGTGTCTATTTAACAGCTGTTAATGGATAGAAGGAGTTGGAATTCTTTTTTTCTTTCTTTCTGTACAATATCCCAAAATGTCTTTAATTCTAAGATGGTGTTCAACAGTATATCTGAATGAAGCTGAAGGAATCACTCCTCCGACTTGTTTACATAAATTCTTCTAATATTATTTCACAGTTCTCCTTAGAATAATGAAGTTTTCTATTAGATTAAAGGCTGTCAGTGGAAAGGCTCTGTTGCTGCTTACAGGAAAGTAAACATTATGAAGACCTTACAGCTGAAATATAAGAACTTTATTTTTCATCTTCTATACTAGTGATTTTGCTGTTTTGTTGAAAATCGTTTCATGCATGTTATAATGTAACACATGACTAAATTATCGAAATATTATATAATCCATATGGAAGGAGCATTATATGAATGGTGTTTTTCTAAGTGGTTGCAACTGAAATACATTGATAATATGATAGCAAAGGCGAGAGAATTGCATTTTGATATAAATTACAGCAACAACTGTAATTATCGAAAGTCTGTCTCTAAAATGAAATTTTGGCAAAACGGTATCGCTATCCTCTGCTACAAGGAGGTAATGCATATTCTTTTGCAAAATTGAATGTGCTTCTCTCTTTTTGTAGGTTCGAGCCAAAACAAATGAGATTCTTTGTTTTGTCAGATTACCAGGGACGACAGCTCAAGTAATGAAACGTTTCTTGATATCATATGTAGGTATCATTATTTACATTAATTACGGCTAAATAAGTAATTTGGTAAATGTAGTTTTCTTGATGCTTCATATCGTCTAAATAGGGTATGAAATTAATAAGTACAGCTGTGGACCGCACACTTCAATCTTCGATCGATTGTTACAATGAAGCTCCCTTATGAGATTTCATATAATGTATGTTTGAAGCTTCCGAAAGTTTCGTATATTGGGTTTTCCGATGAAGAGACAAATACTTGCTGCAAAAGAATATAGGAATCCATTGGAATTTCAACCTAGAAACGGGACCTACCCAAGCTTCCAATTGAATAAGCATACTAAGGGTACCTCCAGAAAAACAATTCTAAGAAGTTCGACTGCACAACAGTGGTGAAAGACGGGTAGGTGAAACATTCAAAGAACACGACAAAACACTTCAACCAGCTAATTTGTAGAGTAGGTTAAGCATTTCTACAGGTTTTAATGAGACTGGCCATTGCCAGTGCGGTCATGCATTTAGATGCTGAAGAATAAAAAAGTATTTTATCATAAAGGAAAGTGCGATCATATTCGAACAGCATACTCTCTGATCTATCAGCGAATTCACATTTTGTATCTGCTTTATTTACAATGTCAAGATTAGCGCAGACCCTAAATTAAACTGCAGATCAGATTCTACGATGTTGGCAGTTGGGTAAAATTTTCATATTTTAGATGAAGCTTGACATTTGGGTTACTATCAATTAAACTGAAATAGAGAAATTTTGAAATGAAGAAAATGAGAAATTTGGGACGAAGTTGGATACTTTTGACGGTTGTTGGCATCCGTTCGTCTCGAGAGACGATGAAACTGGGCTCATGAGAGATGTCCCGGTTTGTGATTGTGCAGCGTCTGCTGTGGCTATGTAGTCCAACACGGGAGTGGCAGTCCTTGCTGCACTTGCTGCACTTAAAGGTTGCGTCTGATGTTGACTGAGCTGCTTCTTCTTCCTCTGTGATCGTTTTTCACCAGCTAATAGGCGTAGCTTGTCATTGCTGGCTTTCAGACCAGTGATCAGAGCATGTCGCCAGCATGATCTGTCTTGAGCGAGCTCTTCCTAGGTGTTGACATCGATGTCAAGGGCTTTCGTGTCGCGCTTGCAGACATCCTTGAAGCGGAGATGTCGCCGTCCGATTGACCTTTTACCAGAGGCGAGTTTCGAATAAAGACTGTATTTGGGGATCCGTCCGTCATCAATCTGACATACATGGCCCAACCATCTAATGCGACGTTGGCGGAGGAGTGTGATCATGCTGAGAATCTTGGCACGCTCGAGCACTTCGTTGTTTGTTACTCGATCGCTCCAGGTGATCCCAAGTATGTGTCGGAGGCATCGCATGTGAAAGGCGCTCAGTATTTTCTCTTGTGAGGCGTACAGAGTCCAGGTTTGATTGGCGTACATGAGAGTACTTGGCACGCATGCACGGTACACGATGATCTTAGTGTTCAGGGTCAGCATGCCGTTGTTCCAAACCACACTCTCTGCGACAACCTGAAGAAAATTGTTGATACCTATCCGATCCGCTTGTTGATTTCAGCATCGAGCGAGAGGTTGTTGGTGATGGTAGGGCTGAGGTACATGAACTGACTCACCACCTCAAGTTCGTAGTTGTTGATGATGATGCTTGGGGTCCGCATCCTGAACCATCACGTTTATTTTCTTTACTCTTATGGTCAACCCAAACTCATCGCATGTTTTAGCATAGCGGTCCATCAGGCACTGAGCTCAGCTTCTGTGTGGGTGGCTAGAAGAGCATCGTCTGCGAAGAGCATGTCCCTGATGGTGACTTCACGCCATTTGCTCTTTGCCTTCAGTCGTGCCAGGTTGAACAAAATGCCATCTAATCACGTGTGGAGGTAAATCCCTTCTGTGGACGTCCCAAAGGCGTGCTTGAGCAGGACTGCGAAGAAGATGTCAAGAGCGTGGGGGCAAGGACGCAGCCCTGTTTAACTTCACTGTGGATGTCATGGGGTTGGATGTTTTGCCATCGTACTGCACTGTGCCTTTCATGTCATCGGGGAAGGACTGGCTCATGCCTAACAGCTTTGGATGCTATCCAATTTTCGCCAGGATTGTGAAGAGGCTGTCTCTGCTGACCAGATCGAACGCCTTGGTGAGGTCTATAAAGGTCAGGAAGAGGGGTCTGTGCTGTTCTCAGCATTTTTCCTGCAGTTGCCTGACGGAGAACATCACGTCGATTGTGGACCTCTCTGCGCGGATCCCGCACTGCAATTCTTGATATACTCTGTCAGCAAGCGTCTGCAGTCTATTCAGGATGACGCGTGCGAAAACTTTACCCACGATGCTGAGAAGTGATATGCCCCTGTAGTTGTTGCAGTCGCTTCTGTCGCCCTTGTTCTTGTTCAGGATTATGATGTTGGCGTCTCTCATGGCCTGAGGCACTGCACCCTCGTCCCATCACTGGCAGAGGAGGTCGTGCAGGTGTGTGAGCAGCACGTTACATCCGCACGTGATAACTTGTGCTGGGATGCCATCCCTCCCTAGGGCTTTACCTAAGAACAGTTTCTCTAAGGCTTTGTTTAGTTTGGCTACAGTGGGTTTTTCGTCCAGTCCGGCCATGAGAGGGAGGTTTTCAATGGCGTTAAGGGCATCATTGGTCACGTGGTTCTCTCTGGAGTACAGTTCAGAGTAGCATTCCACCCAACGCTCCATCTGCTTGCTCTTGTTGTGGATGGTATCGCCTGTGGCAGACTTCAGTGGTGCTGTCACTTTCTTCGTGGGACCCATTGCTTTCTTTATGCCATCGTACATGCCTCTAATGTTTCTGATATCTGCTGCTGACTGGATGCTCTGACAGAGCCGAAGCCATTATTCAGTGGCACACTGCCGTGTTAATATCTGCACTTTGCTTCTGGTAGACCTGTATGCCTGTAGTGTCTTCTGGCATGGGGATCGCTTGTACTGCAGGTGAGCACTGCGACGTTCTTATATGGCTGGCATGAATATGGCGGAGTTAGCCTCATACCAGTCATTGTTCTTTGATTGCTTCTTGCCAAATATCCGTGTGGCTGTGAAGTACACATTCTCTCTGATGTGATCCCATCTTTCTTTGGCACTGCCGTTGGGCGGGTTCTGAATCAAACGTCGTGGAAAGAGCATAGGTGAATTCCTCAGCCATGTCTAGATATGATGTTTTGCTCACATCAATGCGTGGTTTACCCTGTTGCCTACAGCGGTGGATCTTCTTCGGCTAAAGCTTCATTTTGCAGCATACCAGTGAGTAGTTGGTGTCGCTGTCAGCACATTGGAAGGTACGGGTAAGAAGCACACCCTACATGGCTGACCGTCTTGTAATGATCAAGTCCAGCTGGTGCCAGTGATTAGACCGTGGATGCCTCCAAGACACTTTGTGCTGTGGCTTTGGCTGAAATAAGGAATTGGTGATGCTGAGGTCGTGGTACGATCACATCTCTAGAAGGAGCTGCCCATTTTCATTCATCTTCCCAGCGCCGAATTTGCCAAGACAGGAGGGCCAAGAGTCATGGTTGGCACCCACCCTAGCATTGAAGTCGCCTCGCAAAATCAAGTTCTCTTCCTTGGGAATTTTGTCGATGAGCGAGTTTAACTTATCGTAAAACTCATCCTTGGTATCTGTGGAGGCGCTTACTGTGGGAGCATAAACGCTGATCAGTTTGACAGGCCCGTTTGTGGTGTGGAGGCGGTGGGATAGCAGTCTTCCATTTCCTTGTTGGCAGGGTTCTAGCATCCCCAGGAGAGTGTTCCTGACAGCGAATCTAACACCAAACTCTCTGGCTTTGTTGGCGCTCTTTCCTTGCCAGAAGAATGTGTAGTTCTTTTCTCTGAGGTGATGGTAGGCAGCATGAATTTCTATGCTATAGAGTAGTTAAAGAATAAACGTATCCTCGACTTGATAATGAACTAATACATGTAATTAACAGAGACTACAAATACGTTGTTTTGCTTTTTTAGTTTATATGTCTTCAATACTTTCCACAAAAATGTTTTGGCCTCAAACGACGACAGCCGAAAGGAACTCTCCTTATCAATCTCTTTTATACTTTCATTTTATATTTTACAAGTATTACCATCAACGGTGATTTATTGAGACCAATACACAGCATAACAACATTGGATTAAGTGAGAAATGCACGTGGAAATACACTTTGGTAGAAATATTGAATCTAATAAAATAATATATGTCTAAAATTATAGAGGCATGAAGAACCTAAGCCTTGCTTCATGAAACTGGCTAATTATTTACTCGTTTTTGCAAATGTCGTCCGACATCTACTCCCCATATCACGAAATACTAACTAAAATAACTATAAACAGATACGTTAATACAGATAACACATATATTAGGTGGATTACAATACTTTTGGGGATAATGTCGCAATTTTAATGCTTCCTATGTACAACGCTGATATATTTATCACTGGATAATTCGTGTGGCTGAAAAGCCTTACAAATAAAAGTATATTCTTATTATATAGAGGTAGTCTTCGTCTGACGGAATTCCGTCCAGGTTCTGTAAAGACTCATTTTAATTTATACTACAAAGTCTTCATCCCAAGTTAGGGCTTCCCGAAGCACCATTTCATATTTTCCAGTAGTTACCAACTGGCTAATTATCCATGTGCACCATCTCACACTCGTAGCTATTTCTGGAGCCAGCACTTGGTAGACCATGCTCCGCAAAGCCTTGATGTTGTCGCATAGTCTGCAATGCGAATAACAAAGATAATATTCCAAAACGTACCTTGAAAAAATACAAGAAACTTAAATAGCGAGAACTTCGAAAATGAAATATAAAGCATACTTATGTTTTAAATACGTTCACATCATATCCATTCTTGTATGGCAGAGACAAATACATTGTACTTGTTGGTTTAATATTTATTTTTCAACACTAAGTTTAACATTTTATTTTCTTTTCTCGTTTTTTCTTCTGTTAAAGCCTTTTGAAAACAATTTAAATTTTAAGCTGACACGATTGTTGATAATGTCAGACAAGACACATCTAGAACGACAAAACATAATATAAAATCACAGTCATTTTGTTTGAGCATTATAAAGGAAATATCTTGAAAACATCCTGAGACAGCAGCTTAGGTCGTTCAGGAAGTAATTATTTTAGTATTTTAAGTAGCAGTGCTTACCATATTCGTGATTTACATACAAATGCTTCACAGATCAAGCACGTCGGGATTACAACTACGCACAACAGGTTGCTTGTCAAAAGAAACTGCGATACCCTATCGGCAAGATACAGCATAAACGCATCAAAAGTATAAATTATGTGAGCAGAATACATACGTTATGAAATGCAAGGAGTACAAAGTTTACGTCCTAAATTTCATTCAAAAACAAGCATGCCGCTAAGATTTAAATAATGGTTCTGCAGAATTCGCTGTCTCATCTTTAAACAGTTATGATGACAGTTTTGGCGAGACAGTGGATCTTATTGTATAATAGTACCATTTAAGAAATACAGTAATATTACACCAAAGGTCCAGTTGAACAACATGACTATCATTTGATGAGCGCTGATTCTCAAAATGATAAAAGAAAATAGTAATATTAAAGCAGAGATAACTAAGTAATTGTCGCGTTGGCTTTGGGATATACTAGATCACTACCAAACCATGTTACTTTACAAAACTGTATACCTCTGTATAAAATATGTCCAAATGTGGTAAACATTTGTATATCAACAAAGATTGCAATGTATAACGTGTATGAATTCATGAATGATATTCAGAGCGTAACATTTAGGTCAGTTTGTTTCAAATTCATCCCAATCTTAGCATATTAATTATGTCCATTATATATGACACATTGACAGCAAGGTCTGCAGACTGGATACACAATGAAATGCTGTTTTCTCTGCGAACGGGATAGTTGTGCTAGAGATTTGCACTGCATCAAAAGAGACTGGCCACTACGACAGTCTTTGGAGCCTGGGAGGAAAATCATTCAGCATTCACTACTTGTTGAATCAGGGAAGATTTTGTAACCACCCTTGCACATCAGGCTGGGTCTGATGAAGAACTTTTTGAAGGCCATGGGCAGAACACAAGCAGCTTTCAAGTACCTCCGTGGAAAATTTCCAAGGTTAAGTGAAGCTATAACAAAGGATGGTGTCTTTGTTGGTCCTCAAATTTGTGAACTTATTCGAGATGATGAATTTGACCGTGCACTGCGTGGCAAGAAAAAGACGATATGGAAAGCCTTCCAGTTAGTGGCAACACATTTTCTCGGAAATAACAAGGCATACAAAAACAGGGAGTTAGTAGAAAACCTCCTCAAGGCATACAAAAGCCTTGGCTGCAATACGTCACTAAAGATACATTTTTTTGCACCCTCATCTAGATTTGTTTTCACCGAACTGCGGAGCAGTGAACAATGAGCACGGCGAGCGAATTTACAACAATGGAGAAACACTATCGGGGCAAATGGAGCTGATCAATGCTTGCAAACTAATGTCGGACAGTGAAACGTGATGCTCCATTTAATGCATACAAGAGACAAGCCAAGACGTTCCGAGTAGCCACTGAATAAGGACTAATCTATGTACTTATATATACATCATAGTTTCTGTCCTTTGTTTCATAATCAATTTTATTTATATAAACATTTTGCTGTTTTTCAAGTGTTACATAACTAGAAGAGGTGAAATATTATCATGTATATATTATGGTTGTTTAAGCCATAAACACATGAAAAGACTAAGTTTTACAATTTATGATTAAAATTCTACTATCTGCTCAATATACATACACGTAAATTGTAAAAAGTAGACAATCAGTTGTTTTAATTGTCATATCTGAATTTAGCACACCAAAATTCATTTTATATCTTAAGTAGACGACTTCTAATGAATTGTAAACCAGTGTTTTAAATAAAAGTTGCCAAATGTTTGGGAAGTAGCAAGAACTAATTTGTATTCTACTCAGTCAAAAATGAAAGTATGGTATGACAGTAAAACATAGTAAGGACTTTCGGGCTTTGTGATGGAGTTCTGGCTATCTTCCTCTTGCATCAGAATCCTCTTTGGACTCCAATTTATTGTCTTTATGCAAAGTGAACAGAAAATATGTTTTAAACTGAATCACAAACTGTACTGGGAGGAGGAAACAGAAACATTTTTATTATACAAGGAAGTTACGTGCGCATTTTGGTATGGAGATTCCACTTAATTATTCAATCTTTTTAGTTGTACCTTTCCCGCATAGGGAGGATGGAAAAGATGGAAAGCAGTCTTACTCTAGTGACTTTGGTATAATCAGTCTTCGGAATGCACAAATATTAAACAATCTGGAGCAGACACTAACTTTCACATATACAACCACAGGAAAAGAGTGAATTACAGCAGCTATTATGTGAATAGTTGCACCTTTTACCTGGTGTTCAAACTCGAACAAAAAAAGTATACTATTACGATGTAGTGAGACAGCATCCTTACAGAATGAATCTTCTTAAGTAGGAATGCTAGAAGAAAAAAAAAGAAAGCGATATTGGCTGGAGAATGAATCCGTAGAACCAAGTAAAAGTGACCTCAGTTCACCATATACTCTGGAGCCCCGACCAAATGATATTTTCATTATTTGTACTGAATAACAGAAGTCAGCAGTGTTACCAAAAGTGAGGAAAATACTGATATGTTTGGAATTAAATTTCTTTGTTAAAAACGTATTTCGTAATTTATAATATAAAAAAAAACAATTCGTTTCATGATCCTGAAAAAAGAAATATTAACGGATGTTGAATAGATCTGTTCCGATTTATTTATATTTTTCTGCATGTTGTTCTTCATTCCTATGGCTACTCAAATGAACCCATTTGTAGCTTCAAGGGGTGAAAAATTTGATATTCCAAGTTTTTGGAGCCAGAACGGTTACAACATGTTTCATGTTTTTCATAAGAACAATGTCCTCTACAGAAAAAGTCTTTATCCCGAAAAGACCTCAGGAACTGTTCAATCTTTTAACATCAAGCTATTTTTAGTTTCTGTTCCGCAGACACTTTACCTATGCAGATAATACTTTTTATGCGTGTATGAGTCCTTGGAAATGTTACCGTCTGTAGACTATCTTATGGTTGATGCGACTTACAATATTTACTCTTGTTGTAACATTAAGTCTTTTCGTTTCATTCGATTTTCTTTCTCACTCCTTTCTGTATATTGATACAGCATAATGTGTGCATATATGTTTTATGAGTATTAACTTACCTAACCAAATCACTAATGTATAGCAAGTTCTCATGAACGCAGTGAAAAATGTAGGCAATATGTTATGACTTTGGAGTATGGGCTCATAACCATTGGAAGTAACTTAGTTAAAGACGGCACACATATTATCTTAATGGCACTTAGGAGTTTCTAATACTAGAAATAAACTGATAACAATATACATCTATCAATCTTAACAAACATTTGGTCATTACGTCGGCGGTTGATGGATGTCATATTTTGATTAATCTAGTTGTATTTGTGTATATATTGAATTATGCAACATTGGAAACACAAAATACCTGCAAAAGATTTCAGTTATGCACTAGTGCAAATAGCTCACATCGTATAGAAATTATTCAAAATCAAATGGATTAAAGAAACGATTTTAAGTTATTGGAAAACAGTAATAATGCATGTACTTATATGTCACGTCATACAGAAGATAATTGAGACAAACTTTAAAAAGTTTATACTCTGAATAGTTTCTTAGATTTGGCTAGAAAGCTTGGCACTCTGACACATAAAATATCTTATAAATCCCTTGGCCCTTTTCATATAGATTTTTTGTTCAGTACAAAAATGAAACATCTCAGGAACAAATAACTTACTGTGCTAGAATTTACGTTTAGTTTTTCAGCATATTTTAGATTCCTCCATTGTTTTCCTTCCAAAATTACTGATAGAGCAAAGTTTGTGGATAAGAATATATACCTTTGATCATTTTTTATAATACTAAAGTTCCCAATTAACCAATATATATATATATATATATATATATATATATATATATATATATATATATATATATATATATATATATATATATATATAACATTTAACCAGTAATTATAATATCTGACGCAACGAGTTGCCCATGTAAAACCCCTATGTTTCCAATAACTTGACAATAAGTTTAGTTTGATAGCTATTTTACGCGGAACAAAATATATATAACATCTACGAACATGTAAGGAAAAACATAATTCTTTTTTCTCATCAATTGCTAGTACCATATTTTCATTTCAGCAGTAAATTGGGGTCAGACTGGTGATATAGATTGCAGTTTTAGGCCGACTGAGATAATGTGTATTTTTACTATGTTAGATTTGGTCTCCTGACTCATGTTGACCAGTTGTTGGACATTGTCCAATCTAAAAACGTACAATCTACAATGTCCAATATTAAAACAATTGGGTTATAGGTTAAGCTCACGAGTAGCTGAATGTCATCATTTCAAGCCGGTAATTTCGTTATCGACACTATGACGAACGTTCATAAATTTTAAGCTTTAAACGTAAACAAAGTTCTGGTTAGTATGCACTCAATACACTGTAAGTATAAATACTCACACTAGTATTTGTCAGAACGCTTCAATAAGAGTGCGTCTTTGTCATTTTAGTTTAAGAATGTTTGTTCTGTATAGTATGATGTAACCTAGATCAAAATGTTAAAGTATTTTAAGGGTTGTTAAACATTTATCTTGTACTCTTCAAGACGAAAGACGAGTATTTTTGACGATCCTCTTCAAGTAGCAACACAAACTGCACATATGTGACCTGTGAGTCATTTCATTTTTTTAATCATATAAAATGTCATATTTTTGAAGGAAATATATGCTATGCGAGCTGAACATCATTAAATACATATTAGTTCGCATTTTATTCCTTCATTATGCAAATTGGTGTCTCGTATACTTGGAGAGTACCGATATATTAAGCACCATATCATAATTATGAATCGTAATGAGAGAGAGAGAGAGAGAGAGAGAGAGAGAGAGCAAGGGTGTATTAACAGTGGCTTTTGCGTTAGGGCAGACCAATTAACTCCAGACATTTCCCAAAATGTCACACGAAAAACAATGTTATACCTCCGAACACAATGACATTCATTAAATGGACATTAAGACAGATATTTGGTCAAATATCTGTATTTGCATCATTATATCGTCTATCATCATGATGCAGGAAAAAGCATAACATTTTCATTTCTGACGTTATGTTTCTGTACAATGCTTGCTATTGCTACGTAATTTCATGAGATGACTATATGGATACAAAACTATAATGTTTGATCAGAGCTTAAATTATTAGGACTTGTATCTGTAATAGTATGACTATCTGGTATTTAATTCGCAATACCGTAAGTTTTAATGCATTTGCACTTTTTATTCTAGGGAAATTAATTATTTGCTGAATTTTACAAAGCTTGTTGCTTCTTACTCATTAAGAGCATACACCTATAACAGTTCAGCTCCAGTCATATCAGTGAGCATTCGGATATGTTTTGACTTTATAACATCCGATATTTCCGTACAAAAGATATCCAGGTGAAGAGGAACATATTTATTGTAAACGATTGTGGTTATTCTATTGAAATGTTAAACGTTAAAAGAACTAACTGCTCCCTGAGCTACTATAACTACAAGTTTTGCCCGAGATGCTTTTAGAAAAAAATCCTAAGGATGTCGAGTGTAAACGTAATTGATAGACGGATATATACCCTCTTCAAGAGATATAACGAACACTTCAACCAACTTAATTTGTCCTGCGTCTTTTGCTTTCTAAAGATACAAACGACGCTTATCATTTCCCTGGCTTAGGACACATAAGTTGTTTCTCGTAATAAAATGTGTGTCTCACGGCCAACAGCGTTGAATCTGATCTGTTAGCTCTTTTGCAGAATGCATCTGCCCCATATACATTCAAATGAAGTTCTACGTTGATTGCAGATGGATGCGAGAGATCAGCGGTTAAATGAGGTCTTCATATATCTTTAGTTAATATCAACTAAATCGAAATAAAGGGACAAATCATTTCTAGACTGAAGATAATGCGAAATGTGAGACTGAGTCCGATGCTTCTGATAGATGGTATCTTTAATTTATTTGTTAAAAGCAAACTAAAAAAATCCTAGCTATTCAAGTACAATGGAATGAGACTACATATACATTGTGTTGGTAATTTCGCTTGTACATCTTCAAAACTCCACACGAAACCTTATACGCTACAAAAGACCACAGCGAAACAAACTCAGTTGTTGCTATTGGAGACTTAATCACCTTTAATGTGTTGATTCAAGAGAAATGTTAAACGGCAATAAGGTAATCAGAAACTTGCTTCAACAGTACATGGGGATACAATACCTTTTAGCCCAGGGAGTTATTATACTGACGGAGGAAATGGTGTATGTGTGTGATTTAGATTTTAACGTAGCTGTAAGGATTTTTCAGTCATATTGTTAAGATGTCATGCAGTGTGGCAGTTTATATTGATGTCTAGCACTGGGGCATAATGCCATATATATTTGGCATCATGCCCCACCCATTCGTATTATACTGACACCAGGCCGACCATTCCTAAAATTAACAACTTATAACACTGACAGTTTAATGCCGAGCTCCAAGCGAGTCAGCTGCTAGTACCATTTTTATATGTATTTGATATGACTCGGCAGGAATTCGAACCCTCTGCATACATTAGACCACCCGAACGGTCCGGATAAAATGTTTAATTACCATATGTTTAAATTAACATAAATGTGTAAAAACGCACATGATAGTAATATTGGATTAAAAGTCAAATTTCTTTCAGATAAAGAAAAATGTTTTCAGAATCCGTAACTAATGCGAATGAAGGGGAAGAGACAAATAAAAAGATTGACCCCTTAAAGTGTTGAAATAAAATTAAATTAATTTCTTGTCGGAAAGAGGTTGGAAAATTACAATTCTTCGTGTTATCCTTTTCCATCTTTCATTGTATGCGACAATGCAACACGTGACAAAGAGAGAACTCTGAGGTCTTAATCGCTACTGCATTAGTCTTCAGGGTATAAATATATATGTTTATGATTCTTATCTTTATCTCGGACTTCAATATTGAAAGCAGTAATGTTTAGAAATCTGTGTCCGCTGGTATGAAATGTGAAACGCATTAATCAAGCATTGAAAGCGTAATTAAACTTGATTTTGTTACGGTTTTGACATGTAGGCATTCTGACAGACCTTTTTTCACGGGAGGAGTTTTGCAAAGTTGATACGAATAAATGAAGAACGATGCAAATTACAAATTAATTGTTTTTATTCCGGACTTCAAAGGTCTCACTGTTGTTCGAACCAATGTACAACTGAGTACAAATACTGTTGTCAACTGAAGGTTTCTTAAAAAACACAAGTTCCATAAATAAGTTTCCTGTTATCACCTAATGACCATGCATTAATGAGACTCTAATTTCAGGCTTGCTTGATTTGTCCCCCTTCACATTTGTATGGCATATCAGTAACCGTATTCAAGCCGTCGGTCTATAGTTCACACAACACAACACTAAACATGGCCCACATACGAAATGCAAAGAATTAATCGTATCTCAAATTATTAAATCCTTTTACATGATCCCGAGAAACAGTATCTTAAAAACATATATGCATAATTTTAAAATTTGAGTAATGGTCCATTTTACGAATATGATCTGTGATACTATTACGTTTAGTTAATACTATATATAATGCCACATAATCTTAGGAACTGGCAAGTTATACGACTTAAAAACAATATGTACATTAACTTGGAGTCTTCATAATCAACAAACAATTATTAAATTCAAACCAGGTTATAAATGGAGATGTAAATACAAATAAAACATGTCACTGCAAGGATTTACAAATTTTATAAAAGTCGCGCAAGCTGCCTGGAAGATATGGCTTGCCACTGGAAAATGTTATATTGCCCCGAAAGTAATATCCGAACACAAGTAAATCAATAACATCAAATATGATATATTTTAAGAAGAATGATTTGAGAATACCTATTGTGTTCATTAAATTAACAAGTATCATGTAGTCAGTGTCAAATGGGCGAATTGCATCAGAATCTTTGAGAACTATTTGAAAGCACATATTGTTTATTTAATTGTTTGCCAAGCAGTATTATCGAGTCTCTTGTAATTATTACCTAAACAACATACCAAACACCGCTTGTGACTGCTTCATTTCCCTAACATCAACCACCCTTTGAACGAAAACCTCCTGATAACTATTCGTTACAGACTAGTTCGTTTTATTCCTAAACATGTGCCAGCCAAAGACATTTCACGAGCTGTATTTTTGGCAGTTAATATATACTCACCTTGCAGGTGGATTTGTAAATGCCTGCCCAACGTATGTTGCGATTCCGATGGATATAAATTTACAATAGCAATGGTTGTCTTACTCAACTGATATTTACAGTGGGATAATTGATGTAGCTAAAATACGCTAAAAACAAATATGTATTTATATTGGATGAATGTATGCATCTTCTTCTGAGTGTATACGCTCTTCATCTGACTGTTGATGCTTTGGTTCCTGTGTCTCTGAAG
Organism: Sinohyriopsis cumingii; assembly: GCA_028554795.2. NCBI lineage: Eukaryota > Metazoa > Mollusca > Bivalvia > Unionida > Unionidae > Sinohyriopsis > Sinohyriopsis cumingii. The sequence continues at coordinate 48,214,460 of CM068840.1, read as the reverse complement.
GCCTATTGTGATCTAAAGGACAATATTTTGATCCTACATCGGGGAATTCAGAAGCGCCCGTTTCGTCGATAATTGTGCGGAGACCACGAGTAATATCGGATCCTATCGTCCAGTAGTTAGTAACTGGATCAATCTCAATGTGCACCAAATCAAACTCGTTTCTAATTCCAAGATCAACACCTGATTGGCCAGCGTCCGATGCTGTGTTGATGTTGCTATTTAACCTGCAAAGCAAATAACAAACATAATATTCTTAAATCTGTTTAGATAAATAAAACGTGCTAACATCAGGATTATTTCATAAAAACTTGAAAGGTCTGCTTATTTTCAAATAATTTCATATCTTTACTATAACTTTAATAGTAAGGATAGGTAAGTTGCAAATGTTGGTCTAAGATATTCATTCCAACATTTCGGTTAATTTTTCTCTTTGTTCCTGTTTTTGTGTCTTTCAATAAAAGATTCATTTGTTAGCATCCACATTTAATGACACTGCAGGCTAATACACTTTCGCATTGAATATGTGCGTCCGAAAAGGAAAGGGTCATTAGGAACATTAGGATAAAGATAACTGGATTATTCAAGTACTAATCATGATCCATTTGAAACTTTCTTTCCATCTAAAATGACCCTCTAAATGTTAGTTCAGTTCACTTAATTAAGTACACAAGAATTATTGAAATACACACACGCAGACAAACATATATATATTTATACACACACACACACACACACACACACACACACACACACACACACACATATATATATATATATATATATATATATATATATATATATATATATATATATATATATATATATATATATATATATATATCGTAACATTTTATTAGCGACAAGAATAAGCACCAGTGCTTACCGTTTTTGAGACTTATATACACAGACGCCACAGATCGAGGATGTGAGAATTACAGCTACGCCTAACAGGATATTTGTCATAAGTGACATCGAAACTGGATCTGAAAGATTTAATATAGATAAATATATGTGCATTTACTATATACATAATGAAAAGCAGTGAATAATTCACTTTTTAACATTTGATTGAAAATCATGCCGAACCCTAATACTCAAATAAAGGTTTCGCAGAATTGGCCGTTTTGCCTTTCAAGGGTGTTTTGATGACGCAGTTCTGGCGTGACTGGAAATGTCGTTATATCATGGTAAAACTTTGGAAATATAACGATATTGCATCAAAATTTCTGTTGGATAACGTGACTGTAGTTGAAGAGATAGGAACCTCAATTCAACAAAACAAATTTGGAATGGTGAAACTTGTGTTTCTTTTCGCAGATGAGATAAATCTGTCTTTTCGATTGCATTATGTTATCATCAAGATACCAGAAAGAAAATGTTCCTAATGACATTTTATAAAGTATAGAACATATCGTATTGGAAACCAAATGCATTGCCATAAATCTCGGAAAAGGACATAACAGATGATATATTTAGATTTGAGTCACAAACGCGTGATATTTTGTGTAACTACACTATATGTGCATTTATGAACTTCATAAACAATATATTCCACTTTTAAAACAACTAGGTAAACTCTGTAAATATTCGAAATTATGCTTACGTGGTTGATGGAGAAACACAACAAAATCTCTCGAAGGCAAATAAATATATTACATTTGCAAAGGAAATTAATGCGAGAGTATAGCAATGCTTAGAACTAATGACAAACTCTACGCAGTAAAACAACTAAAGGAGAACAGAACGTTTTAGTTATAGAACATAAAATCTCACTAAACAGTGGCAAATCTTCTTGTCTAAATAATGCAATATTGTACATTAGTGAATATGATACTATCTGCAGTAATGATGTACTAATTCCCTCCAGTCATAACATTTAGCAATATTTAGCAGTTATGACAATAATATACGTATTCTTTAACCTTGTTAATGTGGACACGATAACTCGAGATAACCGCTGATTATCAAAGCAGCTTTATCGCAACCTTTATGTAGAATGAAACAGGAATACGAGAAGTGTAAAACAGTTCCAGAAACTACAAATTATATACATTTATGACTAAAAACTAGGAAGATGGAATGCTGTTTTGCTTGATCAATGACGATCGTTTAAGCCATAATGAACACAAATGTAAGATAAGAAGCAACATATGATTCGGAGAAATACGTTTTTAATATGGACAAGTGGTTTTCTAAACGGTCGATAAATCTCGGGAAAAGAACAAGAGTTAAAATATATACAGCTGTAGATTCACTGACAAAACATCAAAAACTAATTATTATTTTCACAAAGAATGATTATTGACAGTGACTTAGTGCTAGCATGAACAACAAACAAATTAACCAATGTAATTTACAATGAGTGTACATTGTTGGAGATGAGCAAGTGATTACTGTACACATTATGTTACAAGAAAATGAAAAACAAATGGGGCGAAATAAGTAGACGCATACTGACTGATAGCAGCTATGGTGAGATAGACGATTTTCATTACATGAAAAACACATGAAATTGTATGATGCTAGTGACCATAAAGATGGGAAAATACATATTTCGACACAGAGCGATAATAACGTCCTTGGACGTTTCAAAGTTGAAAAGTGTGTCAACTATAAAGTTAAGTTTGTGAAATAATTCATAGATATATTTATGCATAGACGCCTAGAAAGACGGCAGGAAATAAGATTATCAAAAGAAATTAACGTTCGTAGTTACGTATTCAAGCACAAGGAAGATTTAAAAGGAATGAATATACGAAATACTTGTCAGGAATTCTACTCAGATAAAATATTGTTCTTTTCGTCTTGAAATAAATATTAAACCTCAAAATAGTTTAAGCATTTATATTTATCAATTGATTTGAAGCAATTCCACAAACAGATTTTGCTATCGACAATTCCAGAAAGTTTTATTATATGCTACTGTGTATCTCTTAATATTTATTGCTATTGATCTTTAGAGTATAGTTTATAAATGTTTAATAGCGTTTAATAGCTTGTTGGTTGTTTTAGTGTAGTAATATGTTATGTTGTTAATATAATTGATGTGTTAGCTTAGTTAAGACGAATTTATCAGTGTTCGCACTAAATGAAACGCATAACAAGAGTAAGGTGCTGTACTAGTTTGTTTTGTACCTCTTATGTAGATTGGTAAAAGACAGTTATCTTAAAGGCGCGAAATCACATTAGGCATACAATCTTTTATTTTAAAACTAGATTCTGTACCATTTGAACTACATCCGACTATGTTTGGAACGGAGTCATCCAATGTACAACTGTAGTCAGTGTTGTACCAAATATTTACAGTTAAACACAAGTGAAAAAAAACAAAACAATGATTTTAATATGGAAGACATTAAGGCCATACATATATTTATTCCATATAAATGGTTACTGTTTCGATTTCTCATTATTCTCAGTGTTGCTATACCAATTTAATTTCGTTCATTTTAGGCAGTTCATATCACTATTACTTGATATTTTGTTTATTCATTTTTCACTATCAGCTTTATTCTCTTGTATTAGTAACATATATTGACTTCGCTTAGTGCATATGCATTCAGCATTGTTGTATGATTGTACCATTTATGTAATTTAAATAATATTACTACTAGAATGAAAGTTCTAAAGAAAATGGTCATATACATCAGCGTGTTCTACAAGAAAAATATTAGTATCACAATCTGCATATCTCCATTCTAATTAGGATGTACTGATGTATACTTCTTCAATGTGGTGTAACACCTGCTCCAACATTATCCAATTTGGGTTAATTGTTTGGTAATGTTTTGTATAGTTGATTACATAAACATTGCAACTGTTGGCTTAAAGTGCTGGTGCGTTGTAAAATCCAGAAACTAAAAAACAAACAACCAACCAGCCAGCACACTATTACTACATCTTTCTTAAATAAAATTCGAGAGTTTCATGGTTGCTTCAAAATGTACTTGGTATTATTTCCCAAATTTTGTCCACAGTCTTACAGGCCGGCTTGTAGTCTGATACCATATATCTTTCAGCTGTTGTGATCGATATTTTTGAACGTCTTTCCGTTTCTTCTTATTACCCTAGTAGGATATTGCAAATGCTGTAGTAGCCTTATCAGTGTTTGTAAGGATACCATGGTATTGTTTCCCAGCGAAGTTTATGTATGAACATTATTTTTCCTCACCCATGAAATAGAAGAATCTGATTATCTTATCTCTGGTGATCTCAGCCCAGTTGTCTTATTGATGGAATCCATGCGCTAGGAAAGGCACCCATTTTTGTATTTTGTTTGACTCGATTGAGTTGTTTGAAAATCAAACAAATACTGACACGTTGAGAAATGTATCAACATGTTTAAGGAGAGAAAGAACTATATTAAAATTTGAAGATAAAATGAACAATTAGAGACATAAGACAAGTATTTTACAAGCTAGGGAAGATCTTGACTCTGAAAGGCATGATCACAAACATCGTGAATGCTTGCCATTCACTGAGTACCTATCTCATGTAGACAGTACATTGTTTAGACGATGGAACTTTCCAAATGTTTGCTAGAAATTAAATAGTAATTTGTCGAAATTCACCAAACCACGAGACAAAAGACATTTCCTTTCTTCTCGATGAATGGGAAACAAATGAAATATAGGTGGTTCTGCAACCTAAGCAACATTCGTCAGAGAAAATCACAAAATCAGGAGAGGAAAGAAAAGAACGTGAAACAGTGGTAGAGATTACAAATGTAGACAAAGGATTTGTTATATTATTTAGAGCATGAACATACTAGTTATGTATTGATAGATAACGACAATGTTACGTATCTTGAACTCGAACATTTAATGCAATTTAGCATAGTTCCATTAGTTTTGATGTGTTAACATTTCACATTTTCTGTACGCTAATTTTCTTCGTAAGCTGGCTGGTCTATTAGTTAATTTAAAATACGTTCCTACAAACTGACTGGTTTAGTAAATCTTTAATTTGTGAAAAAATGCCGTCACGGTGGCTGATACAACAATTTGTAAATTGAATACAATCAAATCTGGCTGGTGTAGTTAGTATTGTAGTAGTGCACGTATTCAGAGATTAGGACCCAAATCTCTCTATTTAGCCGATAAATATGTGCAGTCATGTGTACGTTTTCACTACACAGAATTTTTAATATTTCATTGGTCTAAAACTGTTAATATCCTACTATATATATATATATATATATATATATATATATATATATATATATATATATATATATATATATATATATATATATATATTCACCAGATACAGGAGATCCTTCGTCTGTCATACCGGTTGAACTGTTTAGTCCTGAATCATCTTGGTCTACAAGAGAAACAAATATTGTTTATGTTGGCAAAGAAATATAAAAAGGACCCCAAACATCTCGAATGGAAAAATAACAGACTATAGGATATTTGACCCAACAGTGGTGGGATGAAACCTGGAACAAACTTTTAGTTCGCCTTTTACGAAAGCAAGAGGATGTATCATGCAACCCTGTCGCTGTGTTAATTATCGTAAGCGTTGGTTACTCGACTTAAGCGCATTTGTCATCATGGCTCTTACACTCTTTACTGTTTTGGATCAGACTTTGTACATTCTTATCAAATAATTATTACAAAGTATGCACTGAGCGTTTACCTTGAGAAGAACTATATCACTGCATACATTCCCCTATTATATTTTAAAGAATTTAAAATGTACCAAATAAGTGTATATCAGATTAGATTACAGTGTATAATATATATGCTTGATTGATCCTGGGGGTGCAATAGATAGGTTTAGCATTTCAAAGTCATTCGTAGTATGCCATCATGTTGTTGACTCATTTACATTATTAGTTTACCTAAAATACCTTTCTCTGTTCTAGGCTACTATTTCAGTGACATTGGTGCTTTTCAAGATTAAAAATAAATGCACTGTCATAAGTTTGACGAGTCGCACTTGTCCAAGATTTGTAGACTGACCCATCTACTAATTCATTTTATGATAAAATCTATATTTTTTGCTATGATGTGCTCCTTGTTTTCTCAGGTAACTTTACATTGACAGAACTGTGAAGTATTTTGCCGTATTGCAAATCTACATTTTGCACATCTAAAAATAGTGTAGTGTATTAGGACCTACTCAGTAAACAAAACATGTACACTCATGTACTTTACGGTTTAGGTTTTAGTTTATTAAATGTGTTAATGAAATAAAGATGATGTTTCGTATATTTGAAAGTAGAGATGATACAATAAGCAGTGTGGAAGAATTTATTGAGTCACAAATGAAACCTACAAACAAGCAAACGAATGAACGTGATATTCGCAATGTACACAACAAAGTCGAGAGACGAACTATTGAAAACACCATTCTGATCATTTATACAGTTATTAGGAGAAATGATTGTTAATTTTCCTAAATGGGATTGTTCATAGTATGACCAATGCTCCATGTGGCTTATAACAATAGCGTCGAAAAGCATACTAAGGCCAAGGTCTATCGTATATCTATCAAAAACTTAACAATTTATAAGTCGAATTACTAAATTAAAGAAAAAATGCAACGGAAGGTTCTGGTATAAAATAAAGGTCTCAGAGCCAATAAACCCAGTCAAGGAAGAATTATTATTTCCGCTGGCTAAATAGAAAGTAGGACACCAGCTGCTTTGCAAGTTTCCACGCTAAAATCTTTGATACAATGTTTGGATTTATGCGAGCGATAGAAGCCATATAGGTCATTACATAGAAAGAGCATACACGTGTCAAGGCATAAACACGTCTTCTTTAACTGGTGATAAGAAAGGCATAATATATTCATTTTTTTTCTACCTGAATTTCCTTACTTTCTTTGTTACTTCTGCAAATCCGAATTATATGAACTGTGTCATGGGGTTTTGAAACTTGGTTACGCGCCACGCTATTGTACTTTAATTTCGATTACATTACCGATTGCAATCACATTTTTGTTATTGCAGTCAAAATGAACATAATAGCATCCTTTTGATCATTTCAGTTGCAAGAGTTCATATGTTTCCCACATTGTGATTCCAAACAATCAAAGACCGAACAGAAGACACGTGCAGCTGATTCAAGGCGAGTCCCTCCCTATTGGTAACCACATATACCTTGTGCCAAATAGATGCAGCTAATAAATCCCGTCCACTACAAGTAGAAAGCCAGAACTGAGCCGAATCGACACCCAAAAGTCAGTCCATTCCAAACCAACTGGAAAAATTGTTGCAATATACATTTGTTCTCAATAAGATTAGAAATTTCAATTTTAAGTAGCTTTAAAAAACAGTTCTCTTTGAAATAGTTTCGAGCGCGCGAGCGGTGTTATGTGCACATAAATATTGTTCTTGCGTATTGATGGATCTACTGTTCTGTATTTGATTTTGTGTATATGGATACGTTCCAATGTAGAATTTTGAAATTATGTGAGTTGTCGCTTTGATTGTACTACACCCGTTATAGCAAAAAGCGGGATTTGTTACCCATGTTTCTTTTCCTAGTTCAATTTTTTTTTTTACACAAGTTGTGCTTAAGAGTCATTTATTGGGTGATGTTGATGATGGGGTCACGAAACAATATTCTTATATCCAATTAATGAAATGTTACTTACATTTTGTATATTGATTCATTGGAATAAGTATTTGTAGGTCATGACAACTTATAGTTAGTATGATATATATATATATATATATATATATATATATATAGAGAGAGAGAGAGAGAGAGAGAGAGAGAGAGAGAGAGAGCAAGGGTGTATTAACAGTGGCTTTTGCATTAGGGCAGACCAATTAACTCCAGACATTTCCCAAAATATCACACGAAAAACAATGTTATACCTCCGAACACAATGACATTCATTAAATGGACATTAAGACAGATATTTGGTCAAATATCTGTATTTGTATCATTATATCGTCTATCATCATGATGCAGGAAAAAGCATAACATTTTCATTTCTGACGTTATGTTTCTGTACAATGCTTGCTATTGCTACGTAATTTCATGAGATGACTATATGGATACAAAACTATAATGTTTGATCAGAGCTTAAATTATTAGGACTTGTATGTGTAATAGTATGACTATCTGGTATTTAATTCGCAATACCGTAAGTTTTAATGCATTTGCACTTTTTATTCTAGGGAAATTAATTATTTGTTGAATTTTACAAAGCTTGTTGCTTCTTACTCATTAAGAGCATACACCTATAACAGTTCAGCTCCAGTCATATCAGTGAGCATTCGGATATGTTTTGACTTTATAACATCCGATATTTCCGTACAAAAGATATCCAGGTGAAGAGGAACATATTTATTGTAAACGATTGTGGTTATTCTATTGAAATGTTAAACGTTAAAAGAACTAACTGCTCCCTGAGCTACTATAACTACAAGTTTTGCCCGAGATGCTTTTAGAAAAAAATCCTAAGGATGTCGAGTGTAAACGTAATTGATAGACGGATATATACCCTCTTCAAGAGATATAACGAACACTTCAACCAACTTAATTTGTCCTGCGTCTTTTGCTTTCTAAAGATACAAACGACGCTTATCATTTCCCTGGCTTAGGACACATAAGTTGTTTCTCGTAATAAAATGTGTGTCTCACGACCAACAGCGTTGAATCTGATTTGTTAGCTCTTTTGCAGAATGCATCTGCCCCATATACATTCAAATGAGGTTCTACGTTGATTGCAGATGGATGCGAGAGATCAGCGGTTAAATGAGGTCTTCATATATCTTTAGTTAATATCAACTAAATCGAAATAAAGGGACAAATCATTTCTAGACTGAAGATAATGCGAAATGTGAGACTGAGTCCGATGCTTCTGATAGATGGTATCTTTAATTTATTTGTTAAAAGCAAACTAAAAATATCCTAGCTATTCAAGTACAATGGAATGAGACTACATATACATTGTTTTGGTAATTTCGCTTGTACATCTTCAAAACTCTACACGAAACCTTATACGCTACAAAAGACCACAGCGAAACAAACTCAGTTGTTGCTATTGGAGACTTAATCACCTTTAATGTGTTGATTCAAGAGAAATGTTAAACGGCAATAAGGTAATCAGAAACTTGCTTCAACAGTACATGGGGATACAATATCTTTTAGCCCAGGGAGTTATTATACTGACGGAGGAAATGGTGTATGTGTGTGATTTAGATTTTAACGTAGCTGTAAGGATTTTTCAGTCATATTGTTAAGATGTCATGCAGTGTGGCAGTTTATATTGATGTCTAGCACTGGGGCATAATGCCATATATATTTGGCATCATGCCCCACCCATTCGTATTATACTGACACCAGGCCGACCATTCCTAAAATTAACAACTTATAACACTGACAGTTTAATGCCGAGCTCCAAGCGAGTCAGCTGCTAGTACCATTTTTATATGTATTTGATATGACTCGGCACGATTTCGAACCCTCTGCATACATTAGACCACCCGAACGGTCCGGATAAAATGTTTAATTACTATATGTTTAAATTAACATAAATGTGTAAAAACGCACATGATAGTAATATTGGATTAAAAGTCAAATTTCTTTCAGATAAAGAAAAATGTTTTCAGAATCCGTAACTAATGCGAATGAAGGGGAAGAGACAAATAAAAAGATTGACCCCTTAAAGTGTTGAAATAAAATTAAATTAATTTCTTGTCGGAAAGAGGTTGGAAAATTACAATTCTTCGTGTTATCCTTTTCCATCTTTCATTGTATGCGACAATGCAACACGTGACAAAGAGAGAACTCTGAGGTCTTAATCGCTACTGCATTAGTCTTCAGGGTATAAATATATATGTTTATGATTCTTATCTTTATCTCGGACTTCAATATTGAAAGCAGTAATGTTTAGAAATCTGTGTCCGCTGGTATGAAATGTGAAACGCATTAATCAAGCATTGAAAGCGTAATTAAACTTGATTTTGTTACGGTTTTGACATGTAGGCATTCTGACAGACCTTTTTTCGCGGGAGGAGTTTTGCAAAGTTGATACGAATAAATGAAGAACGATGCAAATTACAAATTAATTGTTTTTATTCCGGACTTCAAAGGTCTCATTGTTGTTCGAACCAATGTACAACTGAGAACAAATACTGTTGTCAACTGAAGGTTTCTTAAAAAACACAAGTTCCATAAATAAGTTTCCTGTTATCACCTAATGACCATGCATTAATGAGACTCTAATTTCAGGCTTGCTTGATTTGTCTCCCTTCACATTTGTATGGCATATCAGTAAGCGTATTCAAGCCGTCGGTCTATAGTTCACACAACACAACACTAAACATGGCCCACATACGAAATGCAAAGAATTAATCGTATCTCAAATTATTAAATCCTTTTACATGATCCCGAGAAATAGTATCTTAAAAACATATATGCATAATTTTAAAATTTGAGTAATGGTCCATTTTACGAATATGATCTGTGATACTATTACGTTAGTTAATACTATATATAATGCCACATAATCTTAGGAACTGGCAAGTTATACGACTTAAAAACAATATGTACATTAACTTGGAGTCTTCATAATCAACAAACAATTACTAAATTCAAACCAGGTTATAAATGGAGATGTAAATACAAATAAAACCTGTCACTGCAAGGATTTACAAATTTTATAAAAGTCGCGCAAGCTGCCTGGAAGATATGGCTTGCCACTGGAAAATGTCATATTGCCCCGAAAGTAATATCCGAACACAAGTAAATCAATAACATCAAATATGATATATTTTAAGAAGAATGATTTGAGAATACCTATTGTGTTCATTAAATTAACAAGTATCATGTAGTCAGTGTCAAATCGGCGAATTGCATCAGAATCTTTGAGAACTATTTGAAAGCACATATTGTTTATTTAATTGTTTGCCAAGCAGTATTATCGAGTCTCTTGTAATTATTACCTAAACAACATACCAAACACCGCTTGTGACTGCTTCATTTCCCTAACATCAACCACCCTTTGAACGAAAACCTCCTGATAACTATTCGTTACAGACTAGTTCGTTTTATTCCTAAACATGTGCCAGCCAAAGACATTTCACGAGCTGTATTTTTGGCAGTTAATATATACTCACCTTGCAATCGGGGGCAGGTGGATTTGTAAATGCCTGCCCAACGTATGTTGCGATTCCGATGGATATAAATTTACAATAGCAATGGTTGTCTTACTCAACTGATATTTACAGTGGGATAATTGATGTAGCTAAAATACGCTAAAAACAAATATGTATTTATATTGGATGAATGTATGCATCTTCTTCTGAGTGTATACGCTCTTCATCTGACTGTTGATGCTTTGGTTCCTGTGTCTCTGAAGGCCTATTGTGATCTAAAGGACAATATTTTGATCCTACATCGGGGAATTCAGAAGCGCCCGTTTCGTCGATAATTGTGCGGAGACCACGAGTAATATCGGATCCTATCGTCCAGTAGTTAGTAACTGGATCAATCTCAATGTGCACCAAATCAAACTCGTTTCTAATTCCAAGATCAACACCTGATTGGCCAGCGCCCGATGCTGTGTTGATGTTGCTATTTAACCTGCAAAGCAAATAACAAACATAATATTCTTAAATCTGTTTAGATAAATAAAACGTGCTAACATCAGGATTATTTCATAAAAACTTGAAAGGTCTGCTTATTTTCAAATAATTTCATATCTTTACTATAACTTTAATAGTAAGGATAGGTAAGTTGCAAATGTTGGTCTAAGATATTCATTCCAACATTTCGGTTAATTTTTCTCTTTGTTCCTGTTTTTGTGTCTTTCAATAAAAGATTCATTTGTTAGCATCCACATTTAATGACACTGCAGGCTAATACACTTTCGCATTGAATATGTGCGTCCGAAAAGGAAAGGGTCATTAGGAACATTAGGATAAAGATAACTGGATTATTCAAGTACTAATCATGATCCATTTGAAACTTTCTTTCCACCTAAAATGACCCTCTAAATGTTAGTTCAGTTCACTTAATTAAGTACACAAGAATTATTGAAATACACACACGCAGACAAACATATATATATATTTACACACACACACACACACACACACACACACACACACATATATATATATATATATATATATATATATATATATATATATATATATATATATATATATATATATATATATATATCGTAACATTTTATTAGCGACAAGAATAAGCACCAGTGCTTACCGTTTTTGAGACTTATATACACAGACGCCACAGATCGAGGATGTGAGAATTACAGCTACGCCTAACAGGATATTTGTCATAAGTGACATCGAAACTGGATCTGAAAGATTTAATATAGATAAATATATGTGCATTTACTATATACATGATGAAAAGCAGTGAATAATTCACTTCTTAACATTTGATTGAAAATCATGCCGAACCCTAATACTCAAATAAAGGTTTCGCAGAATTGGCCATTTTGCCTTTCAAGGGTGTTTTGATGACGCAGTTCTGGCGTGACTGGAAATGTCGTTATATCATGGTAAAACTTTGGAAATATAACGATATTGCATCAAAATTTCTGTTGGATAACGTGACTGTAGTTGAAGAGATAGGAAGCTCAATACAACAAAACAAATTTGGAATGGTGAAACTTGTGTTTCTTTTCGCAGATGAGATAAATCTGTCTTTTCGATTGCATTATGTTATCATCAAAATAATAGAAAGAAAATGTTCCTAATGACATTTTATAAAGTATAGAACATATCGTATTGGAAACCAAATGCATTGCCATAAATCTCGGAAAAGGACATAACAGATGATATATTTAGATTTGAGTCACCAACGCGTGATATTTTGTGTAACTACACTATATGTGCATTTATGAACTTCATAAACAATATATTCCACTTTTAAAACAACTAGGTAAACTCTGTAAATATTCGAAATTATGCTTACGTGGTTGATGGAGAAACACAACAAAATCTCTCGAAGGCAAATAAATATATTACATTTGCAAAGGAAATTAATGCGAGAGTATAGCAATGCTTAGAACTAATGACAAACTCTACGCAGTAAAACAACTAAAGGAGAACAGAACGTTTTAGTTATAGAATATAAAATCTCACTAAACAGTGGCAAATCTTCTTGTCTAAATAATGCAATATTGTACATTAGTGAATATGATACTATCTGCATTAATGATGTAATAATTCCCTCCAGTCATAACATTTAGCAATATTTAGCAGTTATGACTATAATATACGTATTCTTTAACCTTGTTAATGTGGACACGATAACTCGAGATAACCGCTGATTATCAAAGCAGCTTTATCGCAACCTTTATGTAGAATGAAACAGGAATACGAGAAGTGTAAAACAGTTCCAGAAACTACAAATTATATACATAGGAAGATGGAATGCTGTTTTGCTTGATCAATGACGATTGTTTAAGCCATAATGAACACAAATGTAAGATAAGAAGCAACATATGATTCGGAGAAATACGTTTTTAATATGGACAAGTGGTTTTCTAAACGGTCGATAAATCTCGGGAAAAGAACAAGAGTTAAAATATATACAGCTGTAGATTCACTGACAAAACATCAAAAACTAGCATGAACAACAAACAAATTAACCAATGTAATTTACAATGAGTGTACATTGTTGGAGATGAGCAAGTGATTACTGTACACATTCTGTTACAAGAAAATGAAAAACAAATGGGGCGAAATAAGTAGACGCATACTGACTGATAGCAGCTATGGTGAGATAGACGATTTTCATTACATGAAAAAACACATGAAATTGTATGATGCTGGTGACCATAAAGATGGGAAAATACATATTTCGACACAGAGGGATAATAACGTCCTTGGACGTTTCAAAGTTGAAAAGTGTGTCAACTATAAAGTTAAGTTTGTGAAATAATTCATAGATATATTTATGCATAGATGCCTAGAAAGACGGCAGGAAATAAGATTATCAAAAGAAATTAACGTTCGTAGTTACGTATTCAAGCACAAGGAAGATTTAAAAGGAATGAATATACGAAATACTTGTCAGGAATTCTACTCAGATAAAATATTGTTCTTTTCGTCTTGAAATAAATATTAAACCTCAAAATAGTTTAAGCATTTATATTTATCAATTGATTTGAAGCAATTCCACAAACAGATTTTGCTATCGACAATTCCAGAAAGTTTTATTATATGCTACTATGTATCTCTTAATATTTATTGCTATTGATCTTTAGAGTATAGTTTATAAATGTTTAATAGCGTTTAATAGCTTGTTGGTTGTTTTAGTGTAGTAATATGTTATGTTGTTAATATAATTGATGTGTTAGCTTAGTTAAGACGAATTTATCAGTGTTCGCACTAAATGAAACGCATAACAAGAGTAAGGTGCTGTACTAGTTTGTTTTGTACCTCTTATGTAGATTGGTAAAAGACAGTTATCTTAAAGGCGCGAAATCACATTAGGCATACAATCTTTTATTTTAAAACTAGATTCTGTACCATTTGAACTACATCCGACTATGTTTGGAACGGAGTCATCCAATGTACAACTGTAGTCAGTGTTGTACCAAATATTTACAGTTAAACACAAGTGAAAAAAAACAAAACAATGATTTTAATATGGAAGACATTAAGGCCATACATATATTTATTCCATATAAATGGTTACTGTTTCGATTTCTCATTATTCTCAGTGTTGCTATACCAATTTAATTTCGTTCATTTTAGGCAGTTCATATCACTATTACTTGATATTTTGTTTATTCATTTTTCACTATCAGCTTTATTCTCTTGTATTAGTAACATATATTGACTTCGCTTAGTGCATATGCATTCAGCATTGTTGTATGATTGTACCATTTATGTAATTTAAATAATATTACTACTAGAATGAAAGTTCTAAAAAAAAATGGTCATATAAATCAGCGTGTTCTACAAGAAAAATATTAGTATCACAATCTGCATATCTCCATTCTAATTAGGATGTACTGATGTATGCTTCTTCAATGTGGTGTAACACCTGCTCCAACATTATCCAATTTGGGTTAATTGTTTGGTAATGTTTTGTATAGTTGATTACATAAACATTGCAACTGTTGGCTTAAAGTGCTGGTGCGTTGTAAAATCCAGAAACTAAAAAACAACAACCAACCAGCCAGCACACTATTACTACATCTTTCTTAAATAAAATTCGAGAGTTTCATGGTTGCTTCAAAATGTACTTGGTATTATTTCCCAAATTTTGTCCACAGTCTTACAGGCCAGCTTGTAGTCTGATACCATATATCTTTTAGCTGTTGTGATCGATATTTTTGAACGTCTTTCCGTTTCTTCTTATTACCCTAGTAGGATATTGTAAATGCTGTAGTAGCCTTATCAGTGTTTGTAAGGATACCATGGTATTGTTTCCCAGCGAAGTTTATGTATGAACATTATTTTTCCTCACCCATGAAATAGAAGAATCTGATTATCTTATCTCTGGTGATCTCAGCCCAGTTGTCTTATTGATGGAATCCATGCGCTAGGAAAGGCACCCATTTTTGTATTTTGTTTGACTCGATTGAGTTGTTTGAAAATCAAACAAATACTGACACGTTGAGAAATGTATCAACATGTTTAAGGAGAGAAAGAACTATATTAAAATTTGAAGATAAAATGAACAATTAGAGACATAAGACAAGTATTTTACAAGCTAGGGAAGATCTTGACTCTGAAAGGCATGATCACAAACATCGTGAATGCTTGCCATTCACTGAGTACCTATCTCATGTAGACAGTACATTGTTTAGACGATGGAACTTTCCAAATGTTTGCTAGAAATTAAATAGTAATTTGTCGAAATTCACCAAACCACGAGACAAAAGACATTTCCTTTCTTCTCGATGAATGGGAAACAAATGAAATATAGGTGGTTCTGCAACCTAAGCAACATTCGTCAGAGAAAATCACAAAATCAGGAGAGGAAAGAAAAGAACGTGAAACAGTGGTAGAGATTACAAATGTAGACAAAGGATTTGTTATATTATTTAGAGCATGAACATACTAGTTATGTATTGATAGATAACGACAATGTTACGTATCTTGAACTCGAACATTTAATGCAATTTAGCATAGTTCCATTAGTTTTGATGTGTTAACATTTCACATTTTCTGTACGCTAATTTTCTTCGTAAGCTGGCTGGTCTATTAGTTAATTTAAAATACGTTCCTACAAACTGACTGGTTTAGTAAATCTTTAATTTGTGAAAAAATGCCGTCACGGTGGCTGATACAACAATTTGTAAATTGAATACAATCAAATCTGGCTGGTGTAGTTAGTATTGTAGTAGTGCACGTATTCAGAGATTAGGACCCAAATCTCTCTATTTAGCCGATAAATATGTGCAGTCATGTGTACGTTTTCACTACACAGAATTTTTAATATTTCATTGGTCTAAAACTGCTAATATCCTACTATATATATATATATATATATATATATATATATATATATATATATATATATATATATATATATATATATATATATATATATATATATATATATATATATATATATATATATATCTATATATATATTCACCAGATACAGGAGATCCTTCGTCTGTCATACCGGTTGAACTGTTTAGTCCTGAATCATCTTGGTCTACAAGAGAAACAAATATTGTTTATGTTGGCAAAGAAATATAAAAAGGACCCCAAACATCTCGAATGGAAAAATAACAGACTACAGGATATTTGACCCAACAGTGGTGGGATGAAACCTGGAACAAACTTTTAGTTCGCCTTTTACGAAAGCAAGAGGATGTATCATGCAACCCTATCGCTGTGTTAATTATCGTAAGCGTTGGTTACTCGACTTAAGCGCATTTGTCATCATGGCTCTTACACTCTTTACTGTTTTGGATCAGACTTTGTACATTCTTATCAAATAATTATTACAAAGTATGCACTGAGCGTTTACCTTGAGAAGAACTATATCACTGCATACATTCCCCTATTATATTTTAAAGAATTTAAAATGTACCAAATAAGTGTATATCAGATTAGATTACAGTGTATAATATATATGCTTGATTGATCCTGGGGGTGCAATAGATAGGTTTAGCATTTCAAAGTCATTCGTAGTATGCCATCATGTTGTTGACTCATTTACATTATTAGTTTACCTAAAATACCTTTCTCTGTTCTAGGCTACTATTTCAGTGACATTGGTGCTTTTCAAGATTAAAAATAAATGCACTGTCATAAGTTTGACGAGTCGCACTTGTCCAAGATTTGTAGACTGACCCATCTACTAATTCATTTTATGATAAAATCTATATTTTTTGCTATGATGTGCTCCTTGTTTTCTCAGGTAACTTTACATTGACAGAACTGTGAAGTATTTTGCCGTATTGCAAATCTACATTTTGCACATCTAAAAATAGTGTAGTGTATTAGGACCTACTCAGTAAACAAAACATGTACACTCATGTACTTTACGGTTTAGGTTTTAGTTTATTAAATGTGTTAATGAAATAAAGATGATGTTTCGTATATTTGAAAGTAGAGATGATACAATAAGCAGTGTGGAAGAATTTATTGAGTCACAAATGAAACCTACAAACAAGCAAACGAATGAACGTGATATTCGCAATGTACACAACAAAGTCGAGAGACGAACTATTGAAAACACCATTCTGATCATTTATACAGTTATTAGGAGAAATGATTGTTAATTTTCCTAAATGGGATTGTTCATAGTATGACCAATGCTCCATGTGGCTTATAACAATAGCGTCGAAAAGCATACTAAGGCCAAGGTCTATCGTATATCTATCAAAAACTTAACAATTTATAAGTCGAATTACTAAATTAAAGAAAAAATGCAACGGAAGGTTCTGGTATAAAATAAAGGTCTCAGAGCCAATAAACCCAGTCAAGGAAGAATTATTATTTCCGCTGGCTAAATAGAAAGTAGGACACCAGCTGCTTTGCAAGTTTCCACGCTAAAATCTTTGATACAATGTTTGGATTTATGCGAGCGATAGAAGCCATATAGGTCATTACATAGAAAGAGCATACACGTGTCAAGGCATAAACACGTCTTCTTTAACTGGTGATAAGAAAGGCATAATATATTCATTTTTTTCTACCTGAATTTCCTTACTTTCTTTGTTACTTCTGCAAATCCGAATTATATGAACTGTGTCATGGGGTTTTGAAACTTGGTTACGCGCCACGCTATTGTACTTTAATTTCGATTACATTACCGATTGCAATCACATTTTTGTTATTGCAGTCAAAATGAACATAATAGCATCCTTTTGATCATTTCAGTTGCAAGAGTTCATATGTTTCCCACATTGTGATTCCAAACAATCAAAGACCGAACAGAAGACACGTGCAGCTGATTCAAGGCGAGTCCCTCCCTATTGGTAACCACATATACCTTGTGCCAAATAGATGCAGCTAATAAATCCCGTCCACTACAAGTAGAAAGCCAGAACTGAGCCGAATCGACACCCAAAAGTCAGTCCATTCCAAACCAACTGGAAAAATTGTTGCAATATACATTTGTTCTCAATAAGATTAGAAATTTCAATTTTAAGTAACTTTAAAAAACAGTTCTCTTTGAAATAGTTTCGAGCGCGCGAGCGGTGTTATGTGCACATAAATATTGTTCTTGCGTATTGATGGATCTACTGTTCTGTATTTGATTTTGTGTATATGGATACGTTCCAATGTAGAATTTTGAAATTATGTGAGTTGTCGCTTTGATTGTACTACACCCGTTATAGCAAAAAGCGGGATTTGTTACCCATGTTTCTTTTCCTAGTTCAATTTTTTTTCCTACACAAGTTGTGCTTAAGAGTCATTTATTGGGTGATGTTGATGATGGGGTCACGAAACAATATTCTTATATCCAATTAATGAAATGTTACTTACATTTTGTATATTGATTCATTGGAATAAGTATTTGTAGGTCATGACAACTTATAGTTATTGGCAGGTAACATTCAGAATTTCTTTATTAACTTTTAAGTGATGTAACATGGTTATTCTTCCATAACAAGAGAACGTTTGCATATTTTGACGTTTCATTGTCAGAAACTATACAGCGGTACATATCTTTTGTTACACTGTCGAATAAGGAGCTGTCAGGTATTTCCCCAAGTATAACTTGAAGCAAAATTACAATTTCGACCATTTTACATTGAACAATATAAAAAAGTTTCGAATTGTATTACAGAGTTTATTTATCCGCTGTTTTTTAGGCAGTGAAACACTGATTAATATGCGGAGAAAATATATATTTAACGACAAATATATCGAAAGGTAACGAAATGTAGTTTGCACCTTTACTATGTTATTGCCTGAGTGATTAAGAGAAAATATTACTCTTTAATTATTACTTTCACTAGCTCTATCTGAATGCTCGGAAATAAAATATTTCCGCTATACCAATGAGGATTATTCTAATGACGTTGTGTATTACAAGGCGGAAAGTGCAATAATCAGTCTTGATAAGAAAGAATAAAACTCCATTTCTTTAATAATTTACATTGACTACTTCATTTACACGAACTAGATAGATTTACATAACAATGAAACATCTCTTATACTATCTGTTAAAGATCGACATAGTTTTTACCATCATAAATAGAAAAGAAATTAGTTTACTCGTCCAGCAAAGGTTATTTATTCCGGTAGTAAAATTTGTACACTGTTGTCACTATGACTCGGTGTTTGTCTCTGTTCCAGACAATGTATTGAATTTTGAATTCGCTTCCTTCAAAATTTTGAAGTCGAATTAGTTTTTGACCACATCTACACCTAGATTAATGATACAAAAATATGACTACAAAAGACGAAGCAAGAAAAGCTCGCAAAACCACAGAATGACAAGAGGTAGATGAATTTACTTTTGACAAACCCAACGAGAGAAAAAATGAAGCAAGAGAGGAAGACAACGCTAATCAACGGTGAACAGAGCAAACTCATTTGAAGAGGGACAATTGCCAAAACAGTGAATCTATTGCATTTATTCTTGAAATAAACGAAACCAGTTTAAAGCTGTTTACAGATCTTTTACGGAACTTCTTCGGTCAAGTCAAAGGAAAAGAGACCTGCATTAACAGGAATTCCAGTATATTCATGAGGGTAGAAGCAGTGGAGCTCTGGCAAGGGAAAGGATAAATACTGCTATAGTTAATAATGACCATGACTAGCTCACGAGTTTCGAGTAGACGTACTGTTCTGCAAGCTGAATGCTCTTAAAAAGTGCCAAAAACCCTGTTTAATGTTTTCTTTTGTATGTATTTATTTATATGCGTTTGTTAAGCGCAGTCTTTATGTCGGTGTAATGGTATTCATGCTGACCTTTAGGTGTGTGGTTTTATTTATGTAAGTATATGTGCATGAATATATTCAATGAACAAGTAGCCCCTTACTCCTTGTTGGTGAGTACAGAAGTGTGTTGAATTGTATAAATAAGTGTGCGGAAACCATCAATCACCTTTTCCTTCGAAGGTTGAGCTACCTATTTTCCAATTTGGGTCCCTCCAAAACTAAAGTCCGATTTAGTCGAGATACGTCTCACTCGATTAATTTCTCCTTGCGCCAAACTAAACTCATACCGATCCTGATGTTAGTGTTATGGCCGATTTTGATATTCAATTTCTTTCTGTCCCCATAAGAAGCAAAATGAAAATGGCGGTGTAACGTTAGAATCTCCATGTACCGATATCAACATTTTCGTCCCCATATCGATCCATATAACTCCTACCCTGGATCCTTTGCAAAGTCATAGTCATATCGAAGAATTGTGGCTTCCATCAAACTGTAGATAAACTTGAAATTCAAGTGGCTATAAAACACATAAGCCAGTTAGTTCTTGTCTTGGTTCTCAAAATCACTAAACGAACTATGCCCCTTACGGATTGGGTGAGGTAGATCGGCAGAGGGACAGAGAAAAGAAAATATGTTTACATATTTATATTTATTGTTTCATGCCCAATAAGTACATACATGTATATGCCCTCTTAGTTCCATCCTTCAATAATATATAATAATTATAAAAGAGTTATTCACTTCTTCAAACCAAAGGCAATTATTTTCAAAGGCTTCATATATGTCTTGAGCATTGTAGGGTGAGTTTCTCGTCAAACAAGCTCATTCAATGAAATGACGAAATGTCTTCCATCAGCAAGATCCATTAATAAAGGATGGATTAATACGTCGTTGTGCAGATCGCACACCATCCCCAATCGAATCCCTAATTTATTTGTGATATTAGTGACAACCACATGTCCTAGTGTCATAATCACATAATCCCCACTACTTCAACCAACAAATACAAGTCTACATTTCGGAAAGAACGTTTGCGATATTGAGGGCATGGAGCGTTTTCTAAACAAAATAATGTCGATGAACTTCGGTCGATACCAGAATATAACAAACCAAGAAATTTAAGTCAAAGCAAATTGTATATTTGCTAAGCTGATGCTGCAGCGGACCAACTAGTCCATCACATTATTTCTCACGCTTCTTTTAATTGGAGTGACATTCTTGAAATGAAAAATGGGGTTGGGGGCAGATCCACTCCTCTTAAGCTAAGAAAGCAAATGTCCTTGTCTTGAATATAAAAGTAAATCAATTTTATCCTTCATCAAAGTATACTTTTATTTTGAACAAAATCGTTATTTCATAAAAAAAATGTTGGTCTTTTGCGGGGTAAATACAATCAGCTACCACCTTTTGGGTTAGTTGGCACAGGCATATTTCGGCTAATTGGATCCATAATTATGTGGTAGTATTGTTATATAATATTGCGTATTGGCACAGTAAAAACTAAGATTAGGAAATAAAATTATAATATACGCAGAGACAGAAAGAGTGAGCAGCTATAAATATCCCATCCCTCTCCTTCTGACATGAAATTGCTCTAAAATCAACGCCATGATTTCGATATGGATACAATAAACAGCATCAAAACGGGTGTGTTCCTCTACATGCTTTTATCAAATATATTTAAGAATCGATTTATGCAACTGAATTCCTTCTCCTATCTTATAAGTATATTAATCAATCTCATATGGAAAATTGTAAGGTATATGTGTTTGCATGGAACAACGATGAATAAGTAATGTCTAGATGTTCTAATTTCTGTAATTACATTTTGCATTAGCTAGTAAGAACAAAAAGAGATGACAATAGACCTTTCTCACAGTGCTCGCTTTATGGCACAGTGAATATCAATAATCATGGCTATTCATGGCGATACCTGAATGCGCATCCAGCCGCAGACATTATAGAGCCAGTTCAGCATTAATATAATACACCAGTAGAGTTTTCTAGAATTATTGATTGCAACAAACTGAGTAGACCATAATATGTGAGTACATTATACGGCGGCAGATCTGGATATAAACATGTTGCAATTAGCTGAATATTTCACACAACGAGTGAGTTAAGAATTCGAATTGATATCCTGGTGAATCCTATCGAAAATATTGACCAGAGACAAATTGGAAATATGAAGCTAATACGATTAAATTGATTAATACATTCTAGCAATAATATGTCCTAAGATACCAGAACGGATGCAGTAAAGACTCAGGTAGGCGTTTAATAACTTAAAATGATGCGGAAAGCCTTTATAAGGTATACATCACTTCTGACCGAATTTGTAGACGATGAAAATCGAATTAGCTGCTTCGTAATACTGAGGAAAGTTAAGCGTCAGAATAGATTATCATTTTATTCTTCCATCTGTCTCTCTTTCCATGGTATCCTCGCCTCTTGAAGTCTTTGGAAAGCACAATAAAACCAATGCTCCCTCCCGTTTAACGTAATAACAAATGCAGGTTTTCGAGAAGGCCTTATATGTTTTTGAAACAGTACGGTTTATATCGATATTTGATACTGTGTTTTAAAGATGTTACCCTTTTTGCATTTGTATTTGCTTTGATTGTCTTTTGTATTATATCTCGGTGTAAGAACTTTAGAAACTACACTCAATTATTGCCAACAAACCTACTGACCCTTTCTCAATCTTTTCATCCACTTATCTGAAGAAAAGCAGCCAAATCATATATTTTACATTAAAACAACAAAATTGTTATAAAATAATAATAATAATAATAATAATAATAATAATAATAATAATAATTAATATTATCATTATTATTATTATTATTATTATTATTCATAATCAGCAACCTCTGAGTTGCTCAAAAATTAATTTTATAGCACTATTTGGCTCACGGTATTGTGGTTGTGCAGTAACATTATTATTAAACTTTATTTTCTTATATGTCATCTGTAAAATACTTTTGCTTGTGTCTTCCTAAAACGGTTAACTGAACTCATCATCTGCTATTGTGTACATGTTGTATTGATTTATATGATTTAGAACAGTACTAGTCTCTTAACACGTAGTGTTTACATTTTCTTTTTGCATTTGTTCTAGAGATCTGTGCTAATGCCAGAAAAAAAGACACAACGAAAATTCATAACACCTGCAACCATCCCTGTGAAACGGCAGCAAATGGCAAAGAACGTTCGTGCGCTCTGCTACTTTTAAACTATTCTACTTCCAACATTATAAAGAGCATACAAGAAAACATCCGCTCACTTGCTGTTGGTGGAATTTTAACAAGTAAGCTCATCGCTTATTTCCATATTAAACATGCTAAACAATGACTCATTTGTATTGTGTCATAGAATGTAAATAGACTATATGTTAAGGCTTGATTATAGAGCCATTGTTAAGTTACAGACACAGAAGTAAGTAGTAAAATGCACTGTGGCACATTTATTACCGACTATATTCGTGATTAGCACATGCACAAAAATAAGAAAAGTCAGACAAATGAATATCTTTGCATAATTCCACTACTATAATGGTATTTTGTGACAGCAAATCCCGCTCTGCGATTTTCGCAGTTTGTAGCGCGTTTAGTATATCATCTCTCTCTGTCTTAACAGAGGCGTAGCAGAGCTAAACAAAATCAAGATGTCGCAGTGAAAATCTGTAAAATTACTTGGACTAGTGGCATAAATATATTGTTGTGCGATTCAAAATTCTTTTGTTTAATTATGTTATCATACATACACTTATTGCATCATTCATTCACTCATCCAGGCAACAATAACATTCTATTTTGCATTGCAATTACCAAATATTCTCATATAACTTTTGACTAAAGCGCTGCTTTGGGTTTAATTAGGCCTCATTTAAAGACATTTTCGATTATATATCTGTGGTACGTTAACACTATTTGCACATCAACTCATTCAAGCCTATTGTTACATCAGCACGTACAAGTTTATTGGAATTCATTCGGAATATTATTTACGTTTTAGATTTGTGGTTGATAATTTAGCATTATCGATGATTTAATTCGTAATATAGTTGTCCCATTCAAATTTTTTTTCTTTGCATTCATGAAAATTAAATTATTTGTTGAATTTTACAAAGGTTGTTGGTTTTTTCTTTTTTCTGTTTCATAAATACCACAAAGTAGTAACATAAATTAGGGGCGCGTTCGGGACTTGAATTTTTATTAAACATTACAATGGTGTTAAAAATTGTATTTAAGATCTAACTTGACCTTGATTATGAACTATCGTTGTCGCTGGTAAATAAATATTTTCATGAATTTAAAGAATCACCTGTAAAACCAACAAGCATTCGCAATGTCATTCAATGTTGAGCACTTTGTTTCAAATACTGTAGATGTCTTAGTATTTATGACAGATAAATTATAGTTAAAATGATGGAATTAATAAAGTTTTATCTCCAGAGGAATATGATAGAGATCCAAATGTAGAAAGAAAGAGGCGACCTATATACCGATGAAAATGTATATAGCGAATACATTGAAATGCAATAAAGTCTACGAATATGAGAACTGGCAGAAAGAGCACTCGTCCCCCTCCCCACTTACGCACACGTTTGGGTTTTGATATTATCAAAATTATTACGTTAGTACCCTTTTTTAGGCATGGTGGTGGTATAAAAGCTGACAACGTATTTGTAGCATGTCATTATAACATTAGAATAGACTTTTTAAATTAAAGAAATAGAGATTTATAGGAAATAAATGAAATAGATATTGAATTCAAACAGCACATATGCAGCAATTTGTTATACAACGGGTAACCACTGATAATTAAGAATCATATTCTAAACCTACATCTCTGCTCAGTTATGTATAATACTTACAAATACGTATAATAAAATAATCCAGTGACCAAGATACTAAAAGGAGGAATTTAATGTATTTTTATTTTTTACCTTTCGTCTATGTGTTATTTCAAATCCTTGCTTTTGCAGGAAAAAGTGCGACCAGAATTTGGTGAAAAGGCGATGATTTTATTAGAGAGGTTATGGTATGAAGAGTGTGGTTTAGCACAAATATTTGTTGAATGGTGATACAATTTATATGATGGATTGTGTCTATCTTTATTTATGCTCAAACACGTGATCCTGAAGTGTATATTATCCCATCTCTCTATCTCTCTCTCTCTCTCTCTCTCTCTCTCTCTCGTTGTATCATATTTCCAATTGATGAAACATCATTCAAATATTTGAATTGAAGACGCATTGCTTCCTAAACATATTAGGAAATTAAGATTGTGTTAGACGATGATCCAATGGATTGGCTTGTTAAATAATATAGTGTACGTGTGCTGAAAAGTATTAGGAATTCCAAAGGTACTCCAAATAGGTAGTTCTGATAATTTAAGATGGAGATGATTCAGAATGATTCCCAATAGAGCATTCATATTATTGTTTAAGCAAATTGAAAAATAGGTCGGTATAGCATCCGGAGTACAATCACAACTGACTCTAAGAAAAAGAGGGAAATAAATGAAATAGATATTGAATTCAAGCTGAATCATCTGCATCTGAAATTAAATCACTCTGAATCATCTGCATCTTAAATTTCAATTTCATGTCGGGGCAACCTCACAGCCTCGTAATCGCTGGTAGTATTGCTATACAATTTATTAAAGAGTCAATACCTGTTCCCTTGTTTCCTAAACATTTTTCCATCAATGAGTTACCTACAGGAATATTTTTTTAATATCTAATTTTAAATTATGAAAACACCAGTTCTTATTGATGGGTACTGCTGAAATTAAAAGGTATAAAAGAAACCAAAATAATTACTGGACAAATATATAAGGAACAGAGGGAAAATATTATTGAAAGAACGATTGAATTGGCATAGTTATATACATGAAAAGGTATCAACTCAAGCAAGCTGCTTTGTTGTCACGCAGTTGCTATTGTGTTAGCCTTAAATACTTTTTCAATAAACAACTGAAAGAATTTCTTACAGATCAACGGAAATGACCACTTTCGATCTTTAAGTGGATGCATTTTGGACGAGACAATAAACTTCACTGTCATGTTGGGACAACCTCACAGTCTCGTAATCGCTGGTTAAGCATGGTCTTTATATTCATGGGAAACAAATTGGATTGAAATGACATAGCAATGGCTTTTCATCCGGGTTTTGCAACAATGAGAAGCTACTATTAACTATATTAACTAAAAATGTTATTGCATGTAAGTTTTCATGAATTAGACTGCGTAATGGCCTCCATTTCTAAACCCCAAAACCAATGACAATGAAACCCCACGACTAACACCACTCTCCATAAAGTTGTTATGGCTATATCTTTCACTAAATAAACGTTTATGAACTCTCTCAATCAAAACGAAATTCCTTTAATTAACTCAATTTACCTTTCTTGCTGCAAGGAAATGTTTTGTTTACTGTCTCTTTTATCCCATTGTACCCGACCTTACATTTGCACCATCTTTAGCCTCAATATTCTCCAAGTGGCCAATTGTAAAAGCATGATATACAATATACCATGTCGTTCCTAACACAATAGCGAGATGCAAAGGTGAAGAGACAGTTTAAAACGTCAGTTGAAATAGGAATCAAATGAATTAACCGTCATTCAATACCAGGTTTATCGGCAGTTTCGCTAGCCAAGGTTCCTCTATATAAATATATTCAGGTCACCATTATTATATCCAGGCCCTGTCGATATTTAGAGAATTTTGTATTAATCTAAGTGTGGTAGTGATGCATGATAATAATTTGAAATCCCAAGATTATTGTTACAGGTAGACACATGCAATTTTGCCATTTTGTGCATATAGACTTTAACACTGGAACTATCAAATTCACAGTACAAATGCTTACATTTTACTCTCATTATTTTAACATTTAATATATGTTCAAATGTGTAGCCTCTTTGAGGTTGATTATTATTATTAATATAATGTATGTATTCATGCTCAGTATAAAAGTAAAAATTGTGGATAATATTCAAACTTTGTTTTTTCTAATTCGGAATGAATATTTTATTCAAAATGCATAAATAAATATTTAAGTCATTTACCCTATTCTTTTTTCAAGTATTTAATGTATATGTTTATGATGAGGTTATTTCACGAGTAAGATATATCTGCTTGTATAACTTATAACTGTTTATAAATATAGTTATATCGTCCTTGATGAAAGGTACATAAACTCTATAGTATAGACTACTTAGATTGTCTACAAAGCAATTTTATACCGTCATATCATTAAAAACGTCGAGAGAAATATAAGTCTACAGGATCACAAGTACTTTCCCCAGGTTTAATTACCTTGAACAAAGGCACATTAAGTACGTCTTATACAAAATTCATTCCATTTTATTGTTAGCGTTTGGTTAAGGCATCTAATATCAAAGTGTGGCGTCCTAGTAGAGGATGTTAACCCCACCCCCATGAACCAATTTAATTTACAAATTATTAAATACTTATAATAATTCAAGCTGACACTGTACAACATTCCATGAGAAATGTTTGACCAGATAAATTGAATTAACTTTGAACAATTGATCTTAATATGCCTCACGTGATTAAATGTCTATATTGTTTTGAATATGTAGGCTCAGAACTTCACACTCAGTACATCATACAGGATCTCAATGTACCTATAGGTTATATTTTAGGCACAAATTTGGCAGAGTGCATTTGAAATATCCGATAATGTTATATCTTATATTTCTTATGTATGATAAAATTGTTTCTAATTTACTATATTGACAGTATTGTAACATCGACTGATCCCACATTCTGCTGAACTATTCCGCTTAATCAGTGTTAACTGACACTCTCAAAAATACACCGGAATTGCTCGAACGGATCATGTGAATTAAGCTGGTACAATTGACCTTCATACATGCATTGTCCATGTACCAGATGTATGAATTCCTATCCTTGTCTACCAGCTTTTGTAATTGGGATTTCACATTAGTTCATAGTAAATGATCTATTTGTAGGTGATCGGTTATATGCATATATATATATATATATATATATATATATATATATATATATATATATATATATATATATATATATATATATATATATATATATATATATATATATACATACATACATATAACGGGCGCCGCAAAAGTTTGTTTATCGACGACATCTCACAGCACTTAACACAGCATTGTCCAAATGAGCAACTCACAAGATCAGACGTATGTACCGCGGTCATCGCCTTTGGGCAAACGCATGCAGACAAGAATGAAACTACAGAATAGAAACGAGCCTGGAACAGCAGTTGACAATCTGACCGAGAAAAACAACGATTCAAAATGACCGTGTGTACCATTCTTGAAATGCAAAACATTAAGTCTTCTTGGCTCCTTGCAACACATTGAAAGTTTTTCATCAGGTGGCACACGTACCTCCTATGTTTCGTTGGAATATTTCCCTGGACGACAAATACATTCACGTGTATCATCATGAAGACCATTTCGTTACCATTACTATTATCACCGAACGTCTAGTATACTGATGCTACAGTGAAAACCGTGACCACTGGAGCCCAACACATTCATTGCGGGGAGAGATGTTGGTTTTCTTAGCGTCATAGCCTTGCATTTCTGAATGGAAAAGAATGATTACTTGTTCATCTTGAAAACGAACCTTTGGCAGTCCTCTGTGCTACGAGCAATGCAACATGACGCAAGGTCAACAAGGGCATACTGCTTGTCAGCTATTACGACTGTGCTCTGCCTGTGGAAATAGCATTCGTACGAACAACCCCAATTACTTAAGTTTGTGAAGCGAAGAAACACTACATTTTAAAATATTTCCCTAAACAAGATGAAGATTTGAAGAAACGGACTTTTGGGAAATTTCATTTCTTTAAAAATTCGAATGCATGCAAGAGACAGGCATACAATTTCCTAATTTCTGCGTTGCGCATCAGGCTTGCAAGAAGATATCATTTTTCATTGTCTTAGTTGTTGATCGATTACAGGAGGACGTGATAAATCTTTTAATATGACTCAATACGCTTCCATATTTTGCCCAACGGATCTTAAACTCTTTCGACTACACTGAAAGCGAATAGGACATCCAATGTTACGGCGCTCTATAAGGTACCGAAGATATGAAATCGTATTGTTTACACCTTCGGATAATAAGTACTCTATGCTGTCTGTAACTCAGTTTCTTTCCTTCTTTCTGTAACGGAAAAAAATAATAAATTATTTCTCCCATAATGTCACCTACCTGCAAGGATAATTAAAAAAAACAAGTTTCAATTTCAAATTTGGGGCCAAGTCAAGTCATGTTAACTAACTGAATCTCAGCATATTGAAACAAGTGATTTTTTCAAATTCACTTCTTAGGGTATTAAATGTACATTTTAAAATCAAGTATTTCTTTCATATATATATATATATATATATATATATATATATATATATATATATATATATATATATATATATATATATATATATATATGCCACATCAAGGGGGACGCTAGTGGCCGAGTGGTCTAAAGCGCTCTGCGTTACGGATCATTGCCATCTTTCCTCTGTCTACGTGGGTTTGAGTCTAGGATTCGGCCAATGTGGGTATGTGAGAAAGCTTGCCAGTAGCTACTCGTGGGTCGGTGGCTCTTTCCGGGGTTTTCCCGGGTTCTTCCCCCACCATTAATACTGGCCGCCATGTTTAGCCTATCGTGTGCTAGAAAATGGCGTTAAAACTCACAACACCATGCCACATCAAATGAAATCATGCATGCCAGTTTATATGGCAACACACATTTATAAATTTATATGTCAACTCTGATGAACACAAAATATAGAAATGTAACAGCTGAAGAGGCCCTGGGTTTCTGAGTGGTCTAAGGATCTCGTCTTTATAGATCAAGAACGTCTCGCCTGTCTACTTGGGTCTGAGTCTTGGTTAGACCACCTTCATGAAATAGCTTGCTCGTAGCTTATTGTGGGATGGTGGTTCTCTTTGAGGTGTTTCTGGGTTTTTCCTCACTAAATACACTGCCGCCATCATTTGCTGTAATGTGGTGTTTAACCCTCAAATCTAAAATCACAGATATTATCACATTTGAAATTAAATTTCCCAAAGTGGAAGAGCCATAATTAGTTGGTTACTTAATATACATAGCTCTTACCCGATATGGCGACAACAAATCCAGCCTCTGATATATGACTAAGGCTGTGCAGATATTTGGCAACTGCCTGTCGAATACGCTGTTGATATTCTACTTTGATGTCAGGTACGCAACATATGCAAGCCTCAGAACGTATTAATAAGAACAGTCAAAGCAGCGTTAGTTATAAATTGCTATATCGTTAGTACAAATAACGTGAAAGATAAATCAGACATATTTCACAATGCAAATGAGACAGATTAGCCACAAGAACCAGAAAACCAGTTTGCAATAAAGACAATAGATCTCATTATATTACATAACGGAGAATTTCAATTGTAATAACTTATGTGCACCAAATGCAGTTGGGAATATAATTCCTCCATAGTATAGTCTAATTGCTGTATTCAGGTTTGGAGGTGCAGGTAAAATGTCCTGAAAAATATGTATATGCCACAAACCAGAACACAAACGTTTCCATGATCTGTAGCCATTTTGAAACTGCTTTTCGAGATTATACCTTTACAAGAAAACATAAGAATTCATGTGTGTGCCAGTCAGAAACGTTTATGTGTTCAATGTTAAGATCAGAAATCACGTGTTGGACAAGTAAGTCCTAATCTAAAGTGGCAGATAAAGCAATTAGAGAATTTGAACGAAAGAAAATCCTGAAATATTGTCCTTTGGTACTAAAGCACATTCCGAGAAAGCTAGACATTCTAAGTGTCATGAAGTGGGACTGTGTGGTTAAGACCAATAACCAAACGTTCAATTAAAAGAGGTGATAATAAAAGTGGTTGTGTTAACGATTTTAAGTCATTCGTCAACTATAACGATGGAGACGAAAACGGAACTGAAAGGTAATCAAAGCTAGTTCTATCAAGGGGAACAAAACTTTGATAGACGTTTCTTTGTTTAGCTATCCATGTATTGTCCCTACTTGTACCCGATTATCGAATTATTCTCCCCTTACATCTCATTATCCAGTTATTATACACAAATGTGCCTGAAAGCCTCTACGCTTCTTGTCCTAGGGTTTGCATTCCTGTACACATGCACTGCGACTTTTCCTACTAGCTTGTCGTAATTTTGTAATTTGTGCGTTACTCTTTCCTGCTAAGATTAATAATTGCCTATAAATAATCAAAGTTTATATTTCATTAGGTACATCAATCTGTTGGACAGGAGACGATACGTTTTTGTCTTTATTCAGCAGAGTTATCGGAGTTACAGAAAAATGAAGATATTCTCCTCAGTTACTTTTTGTGGGAGACCAATCTTTCCGGCATATTGTTATTAATATTTAATTTAAGTAAATTTGTTTGTTAGTTTTTAACATTTGTAACGCTATATGCTATGGTTAACGAAACATTGTATCTAGTTGCTGACCTTGTTCCAAAATCAATGACAGTTTTGGTAAACAACATTTTTTTAAAAATCTTTCTCACTGTAAGAACTAGTAATTTGAGTCAGGGTCATGTAGAGCACGTGCCATTTATCATATGCCAATTGGCAACAAACTTCTATTTTTTCCAGAGGAATGAAAGTTTTACCCTCTTCCGGGAATATGTTTTGCATCTTATATAGTTGTATAACTGATGTTTTGATAAAGGATTGGCTGTTGGGCTTAAAACACTTGATACAGACGTTAAGTTGTTATATTGTGTCTAGTTTGGGCTATATTTTATATTTTCTTCAAATTAATGAATTCAAATGATTATTTTCCCTGGAAATAAAAAAGTGATCTAATATAATTTTTGGACAAAGATATTCTTTGGAGAATAGACTGAGTTCGAAACTGGAATAATATTTTCTGTGATTCTACAAGAGACGTTAGACGAATCTGCACTTTGTAGGTTATTACAGACGTAATCGCCTTCAATTTCAGATTTCTGTTGGACTCGAACTGAGTTTTATTGAGGACTATTTATTAATAGGACTTTTCTTTAATTCTTGGATTATAATTTGGATTTAATTCGCAATACTGTAAGTTCTTTTTTTCTTCTTATTTTTCACTTTGTATCCTACGAAACAAAATTATTTTGCTAAATTTTACAAGCTTGTTGTCTTCACTCTTTTCTGTTACTTATTTTAACAGCATAGAATTATAACAATATGAACAGTTATTATGTGCAACTGAGTAATAAATTAACATCCAACCTTTGCAAAAGTAGTCTTATGTTGTCATTTGATTAAACTACCTTGCTGGTTACCTTCCTTTGTTTTATGTTGTCTGAATATAAACTGATTTGATATGTGTTCCTCTTTAACCGTACCAAAGACAACTAAAACAAAATATTAACGTTAATATGAAAATTTCATTTTCTTATTTAGAAGAAGAAAAGCTAGGATGTAATAATGCTAAATCTATAAACAATTTAACATAAAGTAAGAATATGTACCCCAAAATTCGATAAAGTCAAGAAAATAAATCTGCTTGGATAACTGAAAAAAATATAGTCTTTTGAAAATCTCCACCCAAAACACAAGACCACGTACATTTCCGTTCAAACAAGCTCTGCTACACGTAAGGGTTCTACATATCTTTTCGGTGGGCTCTATGTGTCCTAAACTCAAACAATTAAGTTTGAAAACTTGGTCAACCCATTTACCCCAACGTCAGAATTGTAGGAAAATAATACGCTACTCAGCAGTAACTCTAAACCAAGATGGCGGCCTAATGTTAATTCCACATTAACCGTTAATAACATCTTTTAAAATAGAGTGGTCTAATATAATCTAAATAAAGTATATGATACTTTCATTCATTGCAACAGTCGCGTTGTTCTTCTCCATTCGAGTGTATTTCAGGTCAGCAAGACACTGAAGTATAATCGGTTATCATTGTCCTTGCATTTATTGAAAGTTATAATTACAACGGCAAAATAAAATATTGCAATCACAACAGTTTCTAATTGTGTCTTAAATACTGAAAATATGGACGATTTCTTTGAAGATAATAAACAGAATGAAAAGGTAGTAGATGTGTCGCTGATAATATACAGGCCCACTGCTTACTAGCATCTTGCTAGCATCTCCAAATTTTATATGCTTATGTGTCAAGTTATTGTCCCCACGTGTTGCTCAATGCCTTTTGCGGTTGTTATCCTAGGGTGCATATTATTGATAAGCCTGCACTGTGGTGTACCTATTTTGTACTCCTACTAAAAGTAATTATTGCATATAAGAACACCAACATTAACTTATTCATGAATTTTATTCATGTGTCACATCAGTCTATTTTGACACAAAAATGCACTCTTTTATTGATACAGCTGTCTTACTGTAGTTATTACAGAGTGAGCAAGAATGTTAGTTTACTCATGAGAAGGGAGATAAATCTTTCGAACTTATCCATATCAATTTCACCCAAGTGTGCCTTTAATTGTTTCTCTCAACTCTTCGTATGTAGTCTGAAATGAAACTGAAATGCTTTCTTTTTCCAAAACCATAGAAAACTGAGTACACATTATTGACACTTATCACAGTAACTAATTAGACAGAATACTATTTCGAAGTTAAATCCAAATGCTGAACTTTTCCTCAACCAATAAACAGGTACAATTTTTTAAAAAAAATATCAGTACCATAAAATCATGACTAGAGACCATATTTATATACCAGGGTAATGCTTTGCTTCTTTTTTTAACAGTTCGATATATTTACTTTTGCTAAATTATCTGTTACTATATCATGTAATCTTTTTATTATCTGTGGAGGAAACGTTCGACATAGGGAATGTAAAACTCCTTCACGCTCCAAGAGACGGTACATATTATAGACCACCAATTTTTAGCGGGTCTTGGTCTTTGCTTCTTGATGTCTCGGTTTTTTTTATATGACAGTTGTATGTTAAACTGTTCGATACCGGCTATGGATGTAATTAATTTCCGTAGTTTTACATTTTTCCACTTATTCTTTTATTTCAACATCCTGACGGACGACAACAATCACTCGGGGTGTGAAATGCACGTTATCTGCATTAGTTAGTTTTCAATGACTGCCGTATATTAATGCCCTATATTTTGCTTGACTCCGATATTTCTACATCACTCCTTGCATATATTCTTAGTTTTAAATAATGAGCAATAAAGGAATTTGTTTTGTTTTTTATGAGCAATACTGTAAATAACATTCTTCAAACACTTGTGAAGCTTTTACATACTGACTTTAATAAATAATAATCGCGATTTAAAAACAACATTAATTAATTATAATGCAATAGAAGCAACAAAAATGAATAATGGTAGTGAAGGGGGATACCCAACGGACAATAAAAAATACATTACAGCCCTCCTTGGGACATTCTACGGACAAGATTTTTCAGAACACCCTCGGACACTCTACGGACAATGGGAATTTAAGATGGGGAATATTGGGACTGTATATGGACAAGGGAAAGTGGTGTGATGTATAGGGACAATAGAAACGGAACAGGTAAGGTAACGTTACAGTACTGAAGATTGGTAACAATGTAGCAAGGGGCTGACCTCAATTGGGACCAAGGAGCGGGAAAAACCGTAGAACGTTTGGCGGGACATAAACATATAAAAACATACAACATACAAAATTCAAACACAAACTATACAACAGACTAAAACATTTTTAGGCAAGAAAGCAAATCTTTTTGAGGCATATGAGTGGCCCTGAAGAGGGCCTTTGGGTTCATCTTCTTCTATATTCTCCAGTTCTTCCACCATTTCCTCACTTTCTCAATAATTCCTTTCTTCTTCTTCTTTTCCTTCTCTGGCATCCAGTCAGGATGTCCCATAGATCTAAATTTCTCCTGCATCTTCATCCAGTTTTCATTCAGTCTTTCAAACTCCTCTTTTATATTTATTTTTTATTTTTCCTTTCTCTCTTTAGCCCAGTTATCTTTGATCTTTTTCATCTCTTCTTCCAGCACTTTTCTCATCATTTATTCTCCTTTCTTTAGTTTATCTAGCCCCCACTTTACAAAAGATCACTCTTTCAGATTCAATGTCTTCTAAACATCACATGACTTTGACGACTGTATCAAGTGGTTACTTCAAAGTTCCCACTCTCATATATTTTGGTTGAATGAAACCTCTTGACTTTTTCACTTCCTCCTCTTTCATGCCTTTTACCATATCTCTGGCTACTTTCAGGCTGGTCACTGGACTTGTCATAAAATATTGTATAACTGGATACTTCCATTCATGTTCGAGCCCTTCCACCACATATGCAGCATCCACAATCCAGTACCAACAGTCTTTTAAGTTGTTGAACAAATCCATTTTGAATGTACAATGTTGAATGGCACGAACAACGAACGCTTGGATTTTATATTTGTTAGCACGGACGTGAAGGACAACATCAAATACACTCACTTCACATATTATCTACTATCTACACACGGAAAGGGGAAGAAACAAACAAATAATATACTATCCACAAGATCAAAAT
The DNA here is from genome assembly GCA_028554795.2 of Sinohyriopsis cumingii. Classification (NCBI taxonomy): domain Eukaryota; kingdom Metazoa; phylum Mollusca; class Bivalvia; order Unionida; family Unionidae; genus Sinohyriopsis; species Sinohyriopsis cumingii. The sequence goes on along the minus strand of CM068840.1, from coordinate 48,178,562 downwards.
ATAATATCCACACCGGAAGGAGAACAAACAACACCAAAATATACTATCCACTTACTAGAAGGAGAAACAACAAACCCAAATATAATATCCACACACGTGAAGGTGAACAAAACAAGACAAAATATATTATCCACGCACGGGAAGGAGAAAAACAAGCTCTTAAAATAATATCCACACACGGGAAGAAGAAAAAGAACAAAAACAAAATATAACATCCACACACGGGAAGGAGAAAAAAGTATAACTTACAATCCACAAAACCAAAATATACTATCCACATACAGAAAGGGGACAAAACAAACCCTTAATATACTATCCACACACGTGAAGGAAAAAAAGCCAAATATACTGTCCACACATAGGAAGGAGAAAAAACCACAAGATCTACTATCCACACAAACGAACGCAAGCTCATAGCAACACAAACATACGCACAGGTACAATCACATTAGAAAAGGAGTGAGTGTTTATAGTCACACTACTCCACATTCACACCAATTGGCAACTTGAATAGTCTCTTTTCTAGAGATTTGGTTAGCTGATTTTGAAACTGCGGATGCATCTCTCAGTGTGTCCATTTTCCAGGTGGGGCCCAACACACATCTACTCCAGTCCTGCTCCCAGTTCAGTCTGGCTTTTGGGTGCACAAAGGCTGCTTGATTGGCTTCATCACCCCAATCATCCGTCTGTGGGATTCTGAAAACTTCTTCTTGCCTCCGGCTTCCACTCCACACCCGAGAATGATGTGGTATATTTACGTCCAGCTGACGCAATTCCTTCTTCCAGTTTTCCGTCTGGGGTCCACGGGTCTCTGTGTTGGTGGCAGTGGTTGTGAATGACGTAGTGGCTGTTTTGGTGGTATTAGTGGTGTTAGCAGAGGTTTCATCTGACCCACTGACCTAATCATCAATTGAGGTAAGGTCATTTCTTCCTTCTCAATCTTCTTTCTCTTCATCTCTTCCTCAAGCCTGGCTTCCTCCTGTATTGCCTCCATGGTCAGCTCATCCAGGAGCCGCTTGGCATAGTCCAGGCGTACCTGAAATTCTATCCATTTTGCAGTTCTGCTCATGTTTATGAGTGAATACTGGATAGCCTAACTGACGTGCACTTCCCTTTATATTGTGAAGCGCGGACGTGCAGGAAAACATTCATCGACATCAAAATTCACAAGGTTCATATGATCACCAGACTAAAACATGTCAAGAGCGGACCTAAAAGAAACACTCACTACCTTTTTACTTACATAGACTAACTATAAACTAAAACACAGCCAGACTATTTTTTGACAAGCTACTGAATCGAAGTGCTTATAGACACACTTATAACAAAGTCAAATAAACTAAGTGCTTATAAACACATACACGTCTTAGTGGATGTTGCCTTAACTAAATTAATATTAAGCAGCTTTAGATTTATTCATTAAATTGAATTTTAAAAATATTTTGTTTGTTAAATAATTCTTAATAAGACTTATATAAAGACAAAATGGAGCCTGGTATTTGTCCTAAACTACTTTCCATTTCAGCGCATATAACAGGCTGTAAAATATTGAGAAGAAATTCAGAAACAAACGAGAAAAACAAACTACAAATAACAATGCAAATCTTTTCAAACAGAGAATGGTGATTTACAAAACAGTTTCTCTCTTGTATTCAGACTAATAGTGTCCACGACCAGGGTGGTTTCAGATAGATGTTCCACAAATACTCATTACTAATATTGCACGTTTATTCAACATTGTCATGTTTTGTATTGTTAGCTTTCCATTCATCTATCATCCTTTTGTGACAATGCTCTAATCTAAAATAAATTAAAAATGAGAAAGAAAGAGACATGAAATTGCTGTAATGAAATAATTATACAACGCAAGTATCTACTATTCCTTACTTGATGATATTTAATAATCACGATCATTGTAAAATACAGTCAACCTGCACTAGACGTCAACTGCATACAAAGATTCCCCCCTCGGGTCCGGGGTTGTAGAATTTTCCCGACGTGCCTCGCTACGTGTCGTAAAAGGCGACTAAGTAGAGGCAACCTGTTTGCCATGGGCTGCGTCCCGTGTCGGGGGAGGAAAGGATCCTGGTAGTTGAGGAGAGGCTTTCCATGATATACACTACTTTGGCCTCTACTTCTCTTAGACGGGTGGTCGGGATGGGCGGGGTTCCGACAAATCGGCTGATTACGCCGAGCCCTTTGAAGTGTTTATTTACTCTCCCACCTTCTTTCTCTTTCTCCTTGTCTCTCTCTCGTGATACCACCGTTGCCCCTATATTCTATCCTTTATCTTTCCCTTTTCCAAGTCTTAGAAGACTTCCTAGAAGGCGGTGGCTTAACGGGTCAATCGGTGGGTAATTTTACCGACCTTAGAAACTGGCGACTTCAGGGTCAATCAAAGGTAATTTTATCAACTGAGTATGGCATCTGTGTATCCCTGGCACTTGAAAAGTGTCACCTTGTTGGGCTTCTTGGTGGGTGGGGAGCGCGGGGGCTGAATTTTATTTAAGCTAAGATGGAAAATTAAAAAAAATCAAAATAAAAGATCGAAACCCTTATCAGAGTCTGACGATGAACCATGTAGTGTGGAGTCATTTCCACGCTTCATGGTCATACAGTCCAAGGATGCCACGAAACCGCTTACCTCACTCTCTCCGTTTGTGATCGAGAAAACAATTACAGGTTTGATTGGAACACCAAAAAGTGTCAAAAAAATGAAATCGGGTTGCCTTCTTGTGGAGTTTGAACGACGAGGTCAGACAGAGAATATCAAGAAAATAAAAACTTTTTTCGATATTCAAGTGACCTCATTCGACCACACCACACTGAATACGTCCAAAGGCGTGATTCGCTGTCGTGACTTGGCTGGAGTCACCGACGCTGATATCATCGAAGGAATGAAAGGTGAAGGTGTCACTGCAGTCCGACGAATACGTATTAAACGTAATAACAATCTGCAGGACACCAACACCATTGTACTCACCTTCAACAGGCCAACTGTACCCAAAGTGGTAAAAATTGGCTTTTTGCAAGTAAAGGTAGAGATTTACATTCCCAACCCCCATTCGGTGTTATAAGTGTCAAAAATACGGCCATCACGAAGACCGCTGATCCAAGAGCCAAATATGTGGCCGATGCGGAGAAAATGCTCATTAGGAATCTGATTGTAAAGCAACTCCGCATTGTGTCAACTGGGGAAAAGAGCACCACGCAAATTCTAAGGATTGCGATACCTGGAAACAGGAGAAGGAAATTCAGAGGGTAAAATACACAAATAATATTCCCTATCCAGAAGCCAGAAAACTTGTACAGGCGAAAAAAGCCCATCCTGGCCCATCCTTCTCCACTGTAGTGAAGAGCAATCCTAAAACAACGAAGGACGCTCAAACACCAACAGAAGCACCCGATTCAACACCAAATTCAAACACCCCCATTACCAAGCACAGAAAAACACGGCATCTACTCAGACCACATTTAATAATACCCAACCACCGAAATCACCAAAAAGTAAAAAAAATCTCACGGAAACAGACAACAAAAGGGGTCAGATAACCCCATCAAACTCTATAACAGGTTTGGAGACATTGAGAGCATAGATGTAGAAAAATCTGCTCCATGCGCTCAATGTAGCTCCTGACCTAACAACAAAAAATTCACCCCCGTAATAACCAAACAAATTCCCTCTGCGAAAGGTCTAACCTAGCTCCACAATCTTTAATTTAAATTTATAATGAAAAACACTATCATACAATGGAATTGTCGAGGACTTAAAGCAAATTACAATGATATTCTCCTGCTTTTAAACGAACATGATCCTGCGGTACTATGCCTTCAAGAAACATTCTTGAAAGATACGGACAATATCACATTTAAAAGCTACTCCCTGTTTAACATCTGCTCTCCAAATGTTGATAGGGCATAAGGAGGAGTTTCTGTTATTGTGAACAACATAGCTCCTCATAGCTTCATTTATTTAAACACCAATTTACAAGCCATTGCTGTAAGCGTCACTCTACATCGGGTGATTACATTTTGCTCTGTTTATTTACCACCAAACACTAACCTAGTACCACACGAACTCGACAATCTTATTCAACAGCTTCCCGCACCCTTTGTTTTACTCGGGGATTTTAATGCCGATAACATTTTATGGGGATGAAATCATATAAGTGACAGAGGTCACAAAGTTGAAGACTTTATTTCTAGACACGATCTGTGTCTATATAACACCAAAACACCGACATATTTACACCCAGGCACGGGTACATACACATGCATCGGTTTGACAATTTGTTCTCCTTCTCTGCTTTTGGACTATGAATGGAAGGTCGTTGATGACCTTCACAGCAGCGATCACTTCCCAATCTCCCTTGTAAATCTTAACTCTACAATTGATGAAGTAATTCCACAATGGAATTTAGAGAAGGCCGACTGGGCCAAGTTTGAAACACTGTAAAACTAGGCTGAATGAGGATACAGTTTTCAATGTTAACGATCCCATTCAGCATTTTGCATCTATTTTAACCGACATTGCAGAACAATCTATCCCCAAGTCCTCAACAAGCTGTAAAATAACCCTAAAACCTTGGCTCACTAATTAATGTAAGGAAGCCATACGACAATGCCGAGAAGACTTAAGAAAAGTTAACAATCATCCGACGCCCGAGAATTTAAGTAAATATCGTGTTCTCCGGGCCAAAGCTCGCCGCACAATCAAAGAAAGTAAAAGAGCATCATGGAAGAAATATGTTTCTTCTTTAAACTATCGTTCCTAAATTAACAAAGTTTGGGACACGATCAGCAAAATAAACGGAAAGAGAAACCACAATTCTTTCCGACATCTGAAAGTGAACAAGAACAATTTTAGCTCAAAACGTGACATAGCAAATGTTCTTGCTGATACATACTCTAAGAATTCCTCATCATCTAATTATTCTGAAGCCTTCCAAAAATTGAAAACTCAGAAAGAAAAGTCACTTTTAAAATTCACATCCAACAACTCGGAAAGTTACAACCAACTTTTCACTATCAGAAATTATGGAGGCTTTAGACAAGGCCCATGATACTTCCGCTGGGCCTGACAAAATACATTACCAGTTTTTGAAACATCTTCCAGAATCATCTTTAACATCTCTTTTGAAACTCTTCAATGATTTATGGATTACTGGTAATCTACCTAAGATATGGAAAAAAGCAACAGTAATACCAGTTCCCAAACCCGGTAAATATAGAGAAGATCCTACCAACTATCGACCTATTGCACTCACATGCTGCATGTGCAAAACAATGGAACGAATGATCAATTCTCGTCTTGTATGGTACCTGGAAACTAACAATTTAATATCTCCTTTCCAAAGTGGCTTTCGTTATGGACGGAGCACCAACGACCATCTGGTTAGACTAGAAACATTGATTTGCGATGCATTTATCAAGAAAGAACATTTAGTAGCGGTTTTCTTTTGATTTAGAAAAGGTCTATGACACAACATGGAAGTACGGGATACTAAAAGACCTGCACGATCTAGGTCTAAAAGGCAGTCTGTCCTCTTTCATATCCAACTTCCTTTTAGACAGAGAATTCAAGGTACGAGTGGGCTCTACTCTCTCAGATTTGCACGAGCAAGAGATGGGTGTGCCCCAGGGCAGTATTTTATCTGTGACACTTTTCAATACAAAAATTAATAACATCACCAGGTGTTTGATTCCTGTTGTGGATTGCTCACTATATGTTGATGATTTTCTAATATGTTATCGATCAAAGCAAATGCATACAATTGAAAGACAACTACAGCAAAATATCAACAAGATTCAAAATTGGGCTAGTACGAACGGCTTCAAATTCTCAAAATCAAAAACGGTATGCATGCATTTCTGTCAGTTACGACGACACCACGAAGAACCTCACTTCACACTGGACGGAACACCTATTCCAGTTGTTGAGGAAACAGAATTTTTGGGTATTATCTTTGACAGAAAACTGACTTTTATTCCACACCTAAGAACTTGAAAGTCAAATGCTTAAAAACACTTGACCTATTTAAATTAGTAGCGCACACTGACTGGGGTGCTGATAGGAAAGTCATCCTAAATTTATATAGAACGTTTATTCGCTCCAAACTAGACTATGGTTGTGCTGTTTATGGCTCAGCCCGAAAGTCATATCTTAAAATGCTTGATCCAATTCATCATCAGGGAATAAGACTGACTCTGGGAGCATTCAAAACATCCCCGTGTGAAAGCCTTTTAGCTGAGGCGAATGAACCACCGTTATCGCATCGTAGAGAAATGCTTTCCGCACAGTATGCTCTCAAATTAAAATCAAACCCTCTGAATCCTGCTTTTTCGGCTATTTTTCAACCCAAATACAAAACTTTATACGAAAATGAACCTAACTCCATACCTTCCTTTGGCCTTGGAATATCATCCAGCCTTGACACTACAAATATAGATCTTTCTAAAATTCACAAAGCGTGTATCTCTGAAACACCACCCTGGCTAATTAAACAACCAAAAGTACGTTTTCCGCTACACGATAGAAAAAAAACCGAGACAAACCCTTCTGTCTTCCACAATTCTTACCATGAACTCCTCACCGAATTTTAAAACTACACCAGAATTTACACTGATGGATCAAAGGATGAGGAAAAGGCTGCTGCAGCCTCTGTTTGTGGAAATCACACAACGCAAGTTCGCTTACCAAATGGAGCATCGCTTTTTACAGGTGAAATCAGAGCAATAGACCTTGCTCTGTAACATATAGAAAAGAAACATATTTTAAACAGTATCATCTTCTCCGACTCGCTATCAGTACTCCAGTCACTACACAATATAAAACTGGAGAACCCATTATTAAAAAACATACTCTTCAAAAATACCGAGCTGAGTGTCTCCCACAATATAATATACTGTTGGTTACCTAGCCACATTGGTATTAAAGGTAACGAAAAAGCAGATCGCGCTGCTAAAATGGCCCTTACTCAAGAACCATCTGATTTTAAAATACAGTATACTGATTTTAAACCTTGTATCATAAATTTCTTTCGTCAGAAGTGGCAGGCATCATGGAATGATGCCGTGAATAACAAACTTCATGGAATTGAGCCAACTCTAGGAGAATGGACTCCTTCCTACAGAACCATGCTTAGGGAGGAGGTAGTCATTGCAAGAATCCGAATTGGTCATACTTATATCACCCACACCCAAATACTAAAAGGTGAAGACCCACCAGAGTACGTTTCTTTCAATGAACCATTCACTGTCAAGCACTTTATATAGATTGCTTTGACCTGCAACCTACGCGCGATCGTTATTACATTGTGCATGACATGAAAGAACTTTTTGATACTATAAACATCACTCGTATTATAGAGTTCCTGAAAGCCGTAAATATTTACTCAGAACTCTGACTTTTATGCTATCATCTTGTGCAGTTTTATGTAATTTATGTTTCGTCCTATTTTAATACCTTTTCATCTTTTTTCATTAACATAGAACATTTACATCTCCCTTTGATCGGGAAGATTTATATTGCACCGTTACCATCTTAACGTTTTTAATTTCAACCAATTCTTCTTTTATATCGCTGGTCGATATAGGACCTTTATAATTTTTAAAAAAAATATACAAATTACATTTTGTTTCACGCTAAATAGCCTAACAATACTGATGCGCCGTTAAAACATCAATCAATCAATCAACCATACAAAGATCACGTACTTGCTTATAATGGCCATAATAACTTCGTGTCATAATCTTTATAGCAACTAGTTCCGTATATAATGTTCACTGGTAAATGCAGGCAGTGTTTGGTTTAATGGCTTGGAAGTCATCTGGTTTCTGAAGATAATGAAGCCATATTAATGATATTTTGGTCTTTTAAAACGTAACATTTCAGATTTAACTTCATCGTATTAAGAGCAATTATATCAGCCACATATATGTGTACACATGAAGGTGATGCCATGCCAGCTCCATGTTGTATGGCCCTATAGTCAAATAAATCATGTGCAAGAAGAACGTAGCAATCATGCAATACAAGGTCACATATGACGAAACATACAATGTTATTAACAGTCTCATAATTTGGGCAGGATGGTGTTTTACGTACTTATCTACACGCGCTGTAGTGTAGTAACAATTGGGATAGCAATATACGGGAAATGGCATAATTCATAAACGAACTAAGATATGACAAGTAAAAAACCCAGTCAAGCATCTTTAACGATTGTAGCTGGGCATAAAATAATGAACCCAAGGTTAATTTTCTGATAATTTTTAGAATTCATTAAGTTTCATTGATACATATGTCTGAGATGAAAAAGTCTGAACTCAAGAGGTAGATTATATACCCAAGATCTAGATATACCGGTTCACTACAAATAATTTTATTTTTAATGTGACATTGCGGCAATTTATATCATAAAATAAATCATATCATGCCAGCGGAAAATATTTGCTCATAGACCATAAGATTATTTTAACCTTTTATTATCACAATCACATTTAATTTACCACGTCAAACATATAATTTCCCTATTCAATAATTGATAACTGATACTTAAATTATACGATAAGACGGAGAGGAGGAGGAACAATGTTTGTACCGTCAAACAGAAAAAAATCCTGGTGTCCGAATCTAGAAGATGGACTGGCAATTGAAATTATATATATATATATATATATATATATATATATATATATATATATATATATATATATATATATATATATATATATATATATATATATATATATATATATATATATATATATATATATATATATATATATATATATATATATGACAGCTTCCGATTTCACTTGAGCTTTTCCATTTAATCAAGTCAGGCCTCTGCTGTCGGCTAAAATCTCTTAACCCAAAGTAGCAAAGGCACATACCGAGAATCTTTGACCAGTATATGGCCTATAACTATTCAATAGATTTACTTTATGTTGGAGGAGCTAGGCAGGTTTTAAATAAGCCAGAATTTGCCTAAGTATTCCTGTTGCCATACTCAGTGAGGCTGGTAGAAACCAAATTGTGGATAAATGTACTCTTAGCCAAAATTTTGCTAGTGTCTGCAATGCCTCTTAGTATAACTCACATGTGTGGCTGTACAAAACCTAGGTAACTATGATTAGCCCAAATTTGGCTATCTGCAACATTGTACCTTTCCATAATGTACATGTATGACTTTTAGACAGAAACCAAATCATGGATAAATCTATGCTTGGCCAAAATTTGGCTAGTGTCAGCAACAGATTTAGTAAAAGTTGCATGTGTGGCTGTTTGAATTGAAAAATTTTAAAGCTGTTTAATTCGCCAAACGCGAAAGAACACATGTGATCCTTATGATAGACTACTCATTGTTCCATGCCATTTTAAAATGTATGCAATAGATTACAGAACTTATGATTAACATTAAAATTTAATGAATGACAAAATACCAAACCATCCCAGTGATTTTTATAAGATTATTTTTATACATAAATTCATGAGGTAAATTATTTATTTTACCTCCACCCACCACAATCCCATTCTAATGTGTGCCAACCCTACCATTCATAAATGTGTAATCAGAATACTGTCTAATGAATACACTTTTTCTGAGCTGTAATCCATAGGAAATGAGTAGATTCAAAAAAAAATAAAACCACATTGCTATTAAATACCCACGTTTTTAACAATACTAACATAATGGCCTTTAAATATCCTTATTTTAACTGTAAATTTTGAACTTTCTGAAATTGTTTTATTTCAGGAATGTTTTGTTAAGTTTTGCTATAAAATGATGTGATGACTTAACTTGTACTCATTTAAAATTCAGTACACTTGTCCAGTATGTTCCTGTATATAAATCTTTGTAAGGAATGACTTAATTGGCTTTGACCTTCAGTAAGCCATACACCTTTGGAGCACAGAAATAAAGTACAGTACAGCTAACATGTATAATCTATTCAACCAACAAATTGTCTATGCAATAAGAATGTAAATGAATGAAGGAAAAAATGTTCAACTGATATTATGTCTTTATTTGAATATTTCATAAAAGGGATAGTCGGCACATATTGGATGATATTATATAGGTCAGATAGAGTAATAAGAAGGAAGCATATTATCAAGTATGTAATCCATTTTATTTTTAAACCTGACGTCACATAAGAAATGTGACTCCAGCTTTAAATATAATAGGACACACAAACATAATGATAATTTTGTTTCAAGTTCAAATGTACATGTTCATAATTAATTAAAAACTTTGCTTCTAAATTGTCATATTTTGTAACATACTTAAATCTTAACACAGTTTTATCAGGATATATTCCATATATTATCAGCATCAAAAATTCCATTTCAAAGATTGCCTGAGGTTCAACGTTTGTGATTTAAATTCAAGTGGTTAAATATTTAAATTTTTACACACTCTAAAGACATGTCTTCTATTACAATTAAAAACTAATTGAAGTGACCTAGTGACTGTACAGAGATGCTGTTTTACCCATTAATAACAATTCAGTTCTAGAATAATATGTTTCTTCGATAATAATCACCCAATTATAATATGTAGGAGAACTATTACTATCATTTAAATCCAGTGCTCCCAAATTAAAACTCTTTAGCTAAAAGGAGAGAAGATGCAGTAAGGAGGCAGGTCTTACCTAAGAGATCCAACCAATGAAGTTGTTGAGAGTGGTTCAATAATTCATACCTGTGTTTAATTTTTAACGTATATTGCAACTGCTTCCTTTATATGTTGATGTTCATTTTCCATAACACATATTTGGTTGTTCGCTACCTCATAAAAGAAAGTCTATTGACTTTTATGTGCAAATTTCTTAAATATGATGTTGGTACCTGAAATGAATAGTCTTGTGCTGATGACAGTTAAGGAATCAATATAGAGTATAGGACCACATCATACTATCAGTATTATTCAAGTTTTGTCATACCCTTAGCACTAAATAATCTTTTATTATTGGTATTGGGTATTGATAAAATGTATTCGACATACAACTGGTGATAGAAGAAAAACTGTCTTATTTTCATTTGCAATCAAAGAATGATAAGAAAGCATGTAAATCACAATTAATAAGCACACATGCTTATGAAAACAACTGTGTTGCCAAACGACATTGTATTTTTTAAATGAAGTCAGTCATTTCTAAGTCATATTGGTAGCTCCACCAGAAAACCCAAGGCAACCAATGTGACGTGTTAAGGCTGCACATATAATATGACTATATTTTGACATCTTTGCAGTAAAGCTCTGGACCCATAAGCCATGCCAGACAATTATAAGCATGTAAAAATATCATGACAAAGAAAGCATGACAGAAAGTTTTAGCTTGAATGACGCATGCTCTGTTTTGTTTGCTAACATTTCAAATATTTGAGGAATACAAATTTATTTTGAGAAATATTATATATAATTGTTTCTTCTCATCACAATATTTACTCAGTTTATATTCCATAGGCTATAACAAACTACAACACAAAAGCTAGAACTTAAAGGTAATAAAATGAGTTATATCCTTTAAAAAATCCAAACAAAATAGCCTGCACACTGCTTCTCTGCATAATGAGCTTATCTCTCTTAAGCAGGATCTTACAAGACACAGGGCATTTTTGTTTCCTTGTAATTGCGGATGCAGCAAATTAACTATTAGACTATTGTGGTGGGGATCAGATGGTTAGTACACTGGACTCCGGTACCAGAGGATGCAGTCATGAACTGACATGAGCATCACAGGTAGAGACCATGATAATGGTGTACAGTTAGTTCATTTGAGATGTCAAATTGTGGTCTTTAGTTAAGGAAGTGTTAAATCTAATGAAAGTCAAAAGTTCCCCAAGCCTTCCATTGGTATTTAAAAATGGGAGCTACTTATATGGCTGACCATGGAAAATCCCAGTGCTTTTTTATGAATTACTGAAACCTCCTGACCCCTAAATTTCATGACTATGACCAGTGAGTTCTAACTTGCAATGTGTTAAATACTAAAATATGTCATTGTAACTGAAATATTTGTATATTATAACTTTGATCCCCTCCTAAGGTAGGTCCCCAAGAATAGGACAGTCTCAAAGACCATCATGGTTATTCAGCATGTGATATTGGTCACTCAGTGCATACACTGACACATTAATTTCACTTATGTTTTCAGGTTTATTAGTACAGACATGATCAATGATAGTTGCACTTTTATATGTTACTCTAGTTGTGGTGTTTATTAATTGATTATAGTTGTAAGTGTCAAACTTACTTATCCTACTTCAAAGGTAATCAAGCTCACACAATATTTGGAGGGTGTGTGTGACTATCATTATTGGTGTCACAAACTAAGACTGTTATAACCTGATTCTTTGGGAACTGTACCTTAAGTCTCAGTCAGCAAGTTAATGGCAACTTGATTCTGTAGTAAAGAGTGATGCAATTAATATCAGAGATTGGCTTCTCAGTCAGGATATTTGTTTGCTACTCACCCTGAATAAATTTGCATGCTGAATTTTTCTGGCTTACAAATTTGCATATTAATATAAATATGTATGATATATGAGATTTGTTCAAAAACTTAATATGATTTGAAAATGTTTTCAGCAGATATTAGAACTGCTGCATATGTAATTTGTCAATAAATCACATAATATAATTCTGTCATTATTGCATGTAATGATACACATTGCCATTTTGAATATTTTCTGCCAAGCTAAAATGTAATCCCTATTCCAGCTTATCTGCATTTTTAACTGCAATACATATCCATAGAAAAACATATTTTGTTCTTCAAAAGTCATCAACTTTACATAATATTTTCCCATCTCCCTAACTAGAATCTGGAGAAGAAAAAAACACTAGTTGCTAAGATTGCCTGGTCAAATATAAAACTATACTTACATTTCACTTTTACATAGGTATCAATATCTATGCCATCAAGATTTATGCAAATCTTTTCTCGTCCACGGAGTCAAAGACCATTTGGTGAGGAGAGAAATACCTCACCCTAAAAAAATTATAAATGTTTATGTATCTATTAATAACAGCTTTAGCAATGTTTCTTTCTCTTTACAGCACAATTATCATTATTATTATTATTATTATTATTATTATTATTATTATTACTTTATTATTATTATTATTATCATTATTATTATTATTAAAAAATGAAGAAAAAACAAACTTAATACATAACCCTGTCATTTCCGTGGAAGGATCTAGTGTCAGTTAGAAATGTATTTATGGAGCTGAAATGACCCTCTACAGTGCACAAAAATCGGATAGGTTGTCTGATTATTGTTTTGTTACATTATGAATCTATCATGGAATAATAGTTATCATTTGCAGACAATTAAACCTTTCACTGAAATTTCAAAATGAAATATCACAAGTTCTTTAATTTGCGTGTTTATTTGACACATAAGTATATATAAAATTTTTTTCAAAATTGTTTCGAGTAGAAATATAGAAATTAGTTTAGTAATTTCCACTTTCTATGTAAAGGGTTTTAATTATGAAGTGTTTCAGTTGATTCATTTGAGCAATTATATTGCCTATATCATTTATTTAAACAATATAAATTGTACTTACTCTCTCCTGTCACACCAGCCTCTACTGTCTCATAATCATTCTCCATTTCATCTTCTTCATGAAAATCATCAACCAAAAACATTCTTAAACTGTATTTCTTCCTGGCTCAAGTGTGAATTACTAAGCTGGCATTTGCTAGATGGGCATACAATATTCAACCTATTAAAGCCAATGTGCCTTAGTCCAATAAAATTCTGTACAGTCCTATAGAAGTTCTGACCTTTTGATCTTGGAGGTGCATCACATGGCCTATTACTCTGGCTTTTGATACTAATGGTGATGATGTGGAGCTGTTGAATCTATGCTGACTGGATTATCAGTGTTATTTGTTGGATGATACATTGCTTGTTACGAGAGACTGAGCATTATAAAATAAATTATATAATACTGAAGTTCCCATGGTCAAAGTGCTGATCTCACGATGTGCAGGCATTATAACCACATACAAATCATTTCTAAATTGTTAGCTTTCCTTTTCTTAGACAGCTTAAAAGCTAATTTTTACACCCGATCCCCCTTAATTATTTATTGCCCCCTCCCTTACAACCCATTATTTCCCTCTCTAGTTAGTCACCCCTCCATTCAACTCATTAGTTTTTTTTAATAATGGACTCTTTGGTAACAAGCTAACTGCCACATGTGAAGTATATTTGTAATGAGTCAATTAGCAAATGAGGAAGGGGGAAGAGTCAGCTATCTCATTCTTTTCCCCCTTCAACCAAATAATTTCTTTTCATGAATAGGCCCTTTGGTAATACACTTAAGGCATACAAATGGATATCAAAATATAATGGTTCCCTTAACAAATGGGGGGGGGGGGGCGGGCGGGCAGAATCAGCTAGATGATTCTTTCCCCATACCAGTTAGTTCCTTATTAGGAATTGTCTCTTTGGTATTAACATAAGGAAATACCATACATGTAACAGGTCATAAAATAAATTAGGGGTACAGTGACAGAATCAGCTAGCTGATTATTTCTCCCTACAGCAATTTGTCTCTTTTTATTAATGGACTATTTCCTAATATGCTTAATCTCCACATTTGAAATATAATGCAGGTAGTGGTTCACTTTGCATAATCGCACATATAGTTTATTTCAAATGAATCTTTACAATTAATAGAAGTTACAATTTTGAACTAATATAATTTTCAAAAGTCGACACTTACATGGTATAACTGGGTTCATATGGTCTTTGACACCTTGTGAAAAATGAGGTAGCATTTTCAAGGCCTTGAAAGTTTAACAAATTTAGGAGATGGCCCCAAGGTCTTTAAAACGTTCTTGAAAATTGAAATAAACCCAAGCATTTTAATTTCTTTCCATAACCACAGATGAAATTGTCTAAGGTTTTTAGATTCAAATGTAGTAAAGTAAAATGATAACCCTTTCAGTTTCATTTCATCATTAAACAATATTGCAGTATTTTGTATTCATTATGTTCTCATATAACATAACTTGTATACAAAATGTTAGGAAAAATAGGTCTTGGAAATCTATGTTTATGGTCTTTGAAAATCTTTGAATTTATCATTCAGAATTCTGTATAAACCCTGGCATAAGACACAACTTTTAAATAATCTTCCCGGTTCTTCTCAGCAAACTAACACTACATTAAAAATGGGGACCACTCCAATGACCTAAATAGTTTGAGTATTGTTATGCGTTATACTCGAATAAACAGTAACACAGAAAGAGTGAAAACAACAAGCTTTTTAAAATTTAACAACTAATTTATTTTCCTGGAAAAATTCTGTAAAAATTAAAAAAGGAGAAGAATTTATGGTTTCAAGAATCAAATCCAAAAATAATCTAAGAATAATCCACGAATTAAATTGCAAAAGTCCTAGTAACAAATGTTCTAATAATTTCGAATCCTGATGGAAAATCCAAGATGGATCAAGATGATGTATGCTGTAGTCAGTACTATGCTTATCTACAGTTCCTTGTAAAAATACAAAAAATGGCACTCCGGTGTTGAAAATCCATATGATATTTGTAAGAAATGCCTTTCCAAAGTGTCTGTGTGAGCACTCCTCAAAATATTTCCATAGAAAAAAGAATTAATCGTTTTGAAATCTAACTGATTTGAAAACATTATAACTTAAAATCTGGCTAAAGCAAAATTACTTGACATCAGTATAAAAAGCCCAAAACTGAAAAATATCTCTCAAAGCATCTCTATTAAAACTAACAAATATGCATAATGGAAAAACCGGAATTGTGAAATCAAAAAAAAGGGGGTCACGTGACCATGTTTGTGCCACATACACCAAAAATGACCATGTTGACAACCAATCATTTTACTCCAAGAATTAAAAAAAATTGTTTACATTTTAAATCATGTGTCTCATCATGACCTTGGAAACAACCAATCATTTTAAAGTAAAATATAACTTGTTTATGAAAGTAGGTACAAGTTCTGAAACAAGATCAGAATAAAGATCACCACCTGGCTTTATAAAGATCAAACAATTTTCTGAAAAAGTATCATCATTAGGGAATAAATTTACATTATAATAGCATATAATAGAATAAAAAGTTTAATACTGACAAACAATTAAATTAAAATAAATATGAATTAAATCAGAGATACGTAACAGTATCCACCTGTGATGTGAGAGGTTGTCGAACCCCAGGCTGAGTCTTAGCAAAGACTTATAAAAATGGTACTAGCATCTGCCTCTGCGTGGGTTCGAGTCTCGGATTCAGCCAATGTAGGTATGTGAAAAAGCTTGCCAGTAGCTTCTCGTGGGTCGATGGTTCTTTCTGGGGCTTTTCCCGGGTTTTTCCTCCACCATTAATACTGGCCGCCGTGTATATCGTGTGCTGAAAAGTCGTTAAAACCTACAACAACAACAAGATGTCTTCAGGATGATGCCTCAGTGCTCAACATCGCTATAAACTGCCACAGTGCAGACATTGCAACAATATGAAAGCTACATA
The DNA here is from genome assembly GCA_028554795.2 of Sinohyriopsis cumingii. Lineage (NCBI taxonomy): Eukaryota > Metazoa > Mollusca > Bivalvia > Unionida > Unionidae > Sinohyriopsis > Sinohyriopsis cumingii. Next base: position 48,162,032 of record CM068840.1, on the reverse strand, counting down.
AAAAATCCAAATTTCACACACACACACACAGAGAAAGAGAGGGGATGATAAGGGATAAAAGAAAAAGGAAGATCAACAGATAGGAAGAGAGAGAGAGAGGAAGACAAATAGCAGAGACAAATAGAGAAAGACAGGAAACAGAGGGGAAGAAAATGAAGGAGAGATAGAGGGAGGGCAGGAAAGACAGTAGAAGAGAGACAGAGAAAGAAGAGAGTGAAAGACATATTATTTAACTTTACATACGATAAAAATAATTTGGTACAATCATATTTCTTCCAAGTAAGGACTTAAAATAGTTATATTTCCTCATTTTATACTCTAATTATATATAAAATCCAAGCAAAGTAAGAAAAACATATAAGCCCACTTGATGACAAATGGGCATTACTATTTTATTTGGTTTAAATGGTGTTTCTAACATTAATATTTAATTTAATATGGCTGATTTTGAAAACAAATACATTCATTTGCAAAGGGAATACGTTATGTGTATGTAATCAATATGATGTGTCCTGTTAGTCTGCTTCATTGATATTAAAAAAAATGTTGTTGCTATTGGCTTACCGACAGATACCCCTAGTCAACCTCCATTGAATGTATTGGGACTGGATTTTGTTTTACAAGTTGTACATCATAGAAGTGGATTTTATGTGCTCTCCAATTAAGAAGTAAGACTTTAAATGATTTTGAATTATAAAAGCAGACTGGTTTTATAATGTTTTTGTAAGTACATGATCTAGAACTCAAGATATACTAAGTAATTATTGCGAAAACTAGGTATGTTGCGGAGATCCTGTATATTTTTGCATGGTTAACAAGCATTATCTCGTTCTCGCTAGAATGAAAGATTAATGGTAAATACATTATTTTGCAAACAATTTAGAAGTTAAATATCAACACTTCCATATATGATTTTTTATTTAAAAAGCTTACTACAATAGTTTCTATAGAAAGAAATCCTTGAAACGTCAGCTTATTTAAAAAATTTTGCCAACTAAATATTGTGTGAAAAGAATTGGATTATAGGTTAAGCTCACGAGTAGTTAAATGTCATCATTTCAAGCCGGTAATTTCATTATCGACACTATGACGAACGTTTATAAATTTTAAACTTTGAACGAAAACAAAGTTCTGGTTAGTATACACTCAATACACTGTAAGCATTAATACTCACACTGGTATTTGTCAGAACGCTTCAATAAGAGTGCGTGTTTGTCATCTTAGTTTAAGAATGTTTGTTCTGTATAGTATGATTTAACCTAGATCAAAATGTTGAAGTATTTTAAGGGTTGTTAAACATTTATCTTGTACTCTTCAAGACGAAAGATACAGTACTATTTAGCTCATGGAGTCGTTATACTGACGGAGGAAATGGTGTGTGTGTGTGTGATTTAGATTTTAACGTATTTCAGTCATATTGTTAAGATGTCTGCAGTGTGGCAGTTTATAGTGATGTCTAGCTCTGGGGCATCATGCCATATATATTTGGCATCATATCCCAACCATTCACATTATACTGACACCAGGCCGACCATTCCTAACACTAGCCTCTTACAACACTAACATTTTAATGCCGAGCTCCAAGCGAGGCAGCTGCTAGTACCATTTTTATAAGTATTTGATATGACTCGGCAGGGTTTCGAACCCTCGACCTTCCGCATACACTAGGCCACCTAAGCGGTCCAGATAAAATGTTTAATTACTATATATTTAAATAAACATCAATGTGAACCAACGCACATGATAGTAATATTGGATTAAATGTCAAATTTCTTTCAGATAAATAAAACTGTTTTCAGAATCCGTAACTAATGCGAATGAAGGGAAGAGACAAATAAAATGATTGACCCCTTAAAGTGTTGAAATATAATTAAAATAATGTCTTGTCGGAAAGAGGTTGGAAAATTACAATACTGCGTGTTCTTATTTTCCATCTTTCATTGTGACAAGGAGAGAACTTTGAGGTCTTAATCGCCACTGCATTAGTCTTCAGGGTATAAATATATATGTTTATGATTCTTATCTTTATCTTGGACTTAAATATTGAAAGCAAAATGTTTAGAAATCTGTGTCGGCAGGTTAGAAATGTGAAACGCATTAATCAAGTATTGAAAGCGTAATTAAACTTGCTTTTGTTACGGTTTTGACATGGTGGCATTCTGACAGAGCTTTTTTCACGGGAAGAGTTTTACGAAGTTGATAAGAACACATGAAGAACGATGCAAATTACAAATTAATTGGTTTTATTTTGGACTTCAAATGTCTCACTGCTGTTCGAACCAAAGTACAACTGAGTATAAATACTGTTGTCAACTGAAGGTTTCTTAAAAAACACAAGTTCCGTATATAAGTTTCCTGTTATCACCTAATGTCCACGCATTAATAAGACTCTAATTTCAGGCTTGTTTGATTTGTCTTCCTTCACATTTGTGTGGCCCATCAGTAAGCGTATTCAAGCCGTAGGTCTATAATTCACACAACACAACACTAAAAATGGCCCACTTATGAGACGCAAAGAATTAATTGGATCTCAAATTATTAAATCCTTTTACATGATCACGAGAAATAGTATCTTAAAAACATATATGCATAATTTTTTAATTTGAGTAAGGGGTCCATTTTACGAATATAATCCGTGAAACTATTACGTTTAGTTAATACTATATATAATGCCACAAACTCTTAAGAACTGGCAAGTTATACGATTTGAAAACAATATGTACATTAACTTGGAGTCTTCATAATCAACAAACAATTACTAAGTTCAAACCAATTTATAAATGGAGATGTAAATACAAATAAAACATATCACTGCAGGGATTTACAAATTTCATAAAAGTCGCGCAAGCTGCCTGGACGATATGACTTGCCATTGGAAAATGTTAGATTGCCCCAAAAGTAATATCCGAACACAAGTAAATCAGTAGGATCAAATATGATATATTTTAAGAAGAATGATTTGAGAATACTTATTTTGTTCATTAAATTAACAATTATCATGTCGTCAGCGTCAAATCGGCGAATTGCCTCAGATCCTTTGAGAACTATTTGAAAACACATATTGTTTATTAATTGTTTGCCAAGCAGTATTATCAATTCACCTGCAATTATTACCTAAACAACATTTCCCTGACATCAACCACTCTTTGAACGAAAACCTCCTGACAACTAATAGTTACAGACTAGTTCGTTTTATTCCCAAACATGTGCCAGCCAAAGAAATCTCACGAGTTGTATTTTTAGCAATTAATATATACTCAACATGCAATTGGCGGCAAGTAGATTTGGAAATGTCTGCCCAGAGTATGTTGCGATTCCGTTGGATATAAATATACAATAGTAATGCTTCTTTTACTCAACTCATATTTACAATGGGCTAATTGATATAGCTAAAATACGCTAAACACAAATATGTATTTATATTGGATGAATGTATCCATCTTCTTCTGACTGTATACGCTCTTCATCTGACTGTTGATGATTTGGTTCCTGGGTCTCTGAAGGCATATTTTGATCTAAAGGACAATATCTTGATCCTACAACCTGGACTCCAGGAGCACCCGTTTCGTCGATAACTGTGCGGAGACCACCAGTAATATCGGATCCTATCGTCCAGTAGTTAGTAACTGGATCAATCTCGATGTGCACCAAATCAAATTCGTTTCTAATTCCAAGATCAACACCTGATTGGCCAGCGTCTGATGCTGTGTTGATGCTGCTACTTAACCTGCAAAGCAAATAACAAACTTAATATTCTTAAATCTGTTTAGATAAATAAAACGTGCTTACATCAGGATTATTTCAAAAAATTTGAAAGGTCTAATAGTTTGCAAATAATATAATATCTTGTCTAAAACTTTAGTAGTTAAGATAGCTAAGATGCCAATGTTGGTCTAATACATTAATTGCAGCATTTCGGTTAAATTGTTCTCTTTGTTCCTGTTTTTGTGTCTTTTAATAAAAGATTCATTTGTTAGCATCCACATTTAATGACATTGCAGGCTAATACGCTTTCATATTGTATATGTGCGTCCGAAAAGGAAAATTTCATTAGGAATATTAAGATAAAGATAACTGCATTATTCAAGTACTAATCATGATCCATTTGAAACTTTCTTTCCACCTAAAATGACCCTGTAAATGTTAGTTCAGTTCACTTAACTAAGTACACAAGATATTTTGAAATATATCCACACCCACCCACACACATATATATATATATTTATATACACACATACACACACACACACACACACAAAGATATATATATATATATATATATATATATATATATATATATATATATATATATATATATATATATATATATATATATATATATATATATATATATATGTATGTATGTATGTATACATCGCTAAGATTTTATTACCGACAAGAGTATGCACCAGTGCTTACCGTTTTCGTGACTTATATACACATGCGCCACAGATCGAGGATGTGAGAATTACCGCTACGCCTAACAGTATATTTGTCAGAAGTGACATCGAAACTGGATCTGAAAGATTTAATATAGATAAATATATGTGCATTTACTATATACATGATGAAAAGTAGTAACTATTTCACTTATTTACATTTGACTGAAAATCATGCCGAACCCTAATACTCAAATAAAGGTTTCGCAGAATTGGCCGTTTTGTCTTTCAACGGCGTTTCGATGACGCAGTTCTGGCGACACTGGAAATGTCATTATATCATGGTAAAACTTTGGAAATATAACGATATTGCATCATAATTTCTGTTGGATAACGTGACTGTAGTTGAAGCGATAGGACGCTCAATACAATAAAACAAATTTGGAATGGTGAAACTTGGGGTTTTCCATTCGCAGATGAGATAAACCTGTATGTTCGATTGCATTATGTTATCATCAAGATACCAGAAAGAAAACTGGTCCTAATGACATTTTATAAAGTATAGAACAGATCTTATTCGAAACAAAAAGTATTGCCATAAATCTGGGAAAAGGATATACTAGTTGATATATTTAGGTTTGAGTAACAAGCGCGTGATATTTTGTGTAACTAAACTATATGTGCATTTATAAACTTCATAAACGATATGTTACACTTTTAAAACAACTAGGTAAACTCTGTAAATATTCGATATTATGTTTACGTGGTTGATGGTGAAACACAACAAAATGTCTCGAAGGCAAATAAATGTATTACATTTGCAAAGGAAATTAATGCGAGATTATAGCAATGCTTAGAACTAATGACAAACCCTACGCAGTAAAACTACTAATAGAGAACAGAACGTTTTATTTATAGAATGTAAAATCTCACTAAATAGTGAGAAATCTTCTTGTCTAAATAATGCAATCTTGTACATTAGTGAATATGATAATATTAGTGAATATGATAATATTTGCATTAATGATATACTCATTACCTCCAGTCATTACATTTAGCAATACTTAGTAATTATGACAATTCATAATATACGTATTCTGTAACCTTGTTAATGTGGACACGATAATAAACCTATACTAGTATATATTCAACGGAAGGTGTAGTACGGTTCACGTCCAATAGTTTTCAGAAAGAAGGAACCTGCATTCAAGACGGAGACAACTATGACAAATCCTGTTTACTGCAAACATGAATATTTGAGCTGCTATTGAAACTAGCGCATCTATTATTACAAAATTAACATCACTCTTAATAATATCAATGTAGCTACTTATATTTTAAATTGATCAACTGATTTTTATTGTCTGACATAAGCCGTGGATGGACCCCAGCTGTGAATGGTTGATTATAGAAAGGGTTCTGGACACATTTGTTTTGTTCTCGCTGTGATAAAATATATCAAGTCGTTACTTTGTAAATTATTAATCCCACGAGTGTATTACTGGTAAGCATGAAGGCAGAGAGAAATTCGGGGACCAGTCTATGAGCCATTGTGTATAACAAATTGTGCTTACTTGAACGCTCTTCCAAACGTTCACAATCCGTTCTCAGTCGCGTGTATTAGCCTCAATTTCAGAGTGTGCTAGACTGGAACTTATTTAGTGATACAATTGTTTCACAAAACGTTAGCATACTCTAGATCATGTCTTATGTTTGTAAAATATAAATTCTGCAAAGATAATCGACCCAGAATGATGTTTTTAATTTCGCGAGACGGGAACCTTTTTCATGTTTATCGAGGATATATTGGGATCAGCGACCACTGTTTGAAAACACTAGATAAAACTGTAAGGCCACTCCTCTAAGCTGAATACTGTTTCAATTATGAATGGATACATTTTCGTCGTCCATTACATAGTATTTTTTCTGTCTCTGGTGAAACCAATAACCATTTGTTTGGGACCCCGGAGTAAATGTTTGGAAAATTATTATTGGGCTGTTTGCTACCGCATTAGCGGTATCGACAATTATATAATAATTGACATCGTATACGACATAAGCATATAAAGATATTTATTTCATAACGATAACATTAACACAATCTGAACACCGATGGGGGTGTCTCTCCATTCCAAGGATCAACCATTGTTAAAAACACTCTACTTTTTCTCCTGGTGCAAATTTGCTTTCATTTGAACATGTTGCCAAAGAAAACATTTCCCTACAATTTAAATGAACGTATTGCACGTCATAAACTGTTACTTTGTCTTATGATATTCAATACAGATATGGGAATATAAGTTTCAATCTCACTTGTACTACCCTTCATGTGCACAGAAGTCGTATCAGATACCTTCCAACAATTATCAAATTAGACATCGGAAGGAAAGGTGAGAAAACTATAGATCATACACATTATAATTTAATACTGTTGAAGTACTAAATGTATGGACCATGTGAATGTCAACTTAAGCACCGGATTTGTATCCTCGGCTTTGATAAAAAGATATCATTCTGGTTATAATCAATACCGTGTGATATGATACTAGACATATCGACGCCATTATCAATAAATGATGATATTTCAGCAAATACGCTATTAAATATATCAACTTTTAAATTTTTCATATTATAAAATCTCCGTTAGAATCAAATGGACCAATATATGATTTCACATTATTATTTTTTCATTATTGTTTTTTAAAAATGTGTGCTCTTAGTCAGCTTCGTATTTTATGAATAGGTATATTTAGCCTATTTCTCAACGCACTTCATTTAGTTTTCTTTTCAGTAGCTTTATTTGTCAGTATAAGCTGCTCCCAAAAGTTTAGATTATTTCCCGTTTAAGAACACAATAGCATATTTAATGACCATGTTAATTAAACTTTGACAAACGTGGACACTTGCAATATAGTCTCACAGAGAAAAACAAAGATACTTTGATTATTTACAAATCAGACGCATGAGGGCACTAGAAAACCATTTTCATATCTTAAACAAACAGTGCATGAATTTTGTGGGCAAAACTATTTCGATGTATTCAATTTCGTTATAAATTGCCTCTTCTGCAGGAATATTATGCAGAGTGATTTCATTCTAATATCAAACCTTTTATACAACACGTGACACCATTTTCTCGAAATTATTTTCGCACTAAACGCGAGCTCAGTCTTAAATATTTGCCAGATCTGTGAGAGAGAAAGTGCATGTAATACAAAGCGTCTCTAACAGATGATTTGTTATTGCAATGAAACAAAAGAAGCACTAGTAAAATCAGCTGGATAATTTATACATGGACAAAGATGATAAAATCGAACATGACTGTGAGGACGAAATATCGTTCATTCTAAACATATATGATAACAAATCTGTGTGGATGTTTCATGAGTCAATACATGTCGCTAACAAAGTCAATAACAAAACGAAAACCCCGAAAACAACAAAATACCAACACCTTTAGAATGACATTTAGTTAACAAGGCCACAAGAGGCCACAAGAGGAGACTTTCTGTTAAATATATGAGATGATAATAATGAAAGTTGCATTTAAGAAGTTGAATCTGAAGTATCATTACACTTGCACAACGATTTCAAGGACTACGCGTTTATCCATTGTTGTGCTAATTGTTTGTATGCCACTAGTAATCCACGTGATTAATATTGACAAGTTAGAGAAATTTTACTCAATGTGTAGGTACATTCTACAGTTAACTATTCATCCAGTTCAGCGTATTTAATATATGTTGTCGTGATTAAAGTGTAGCCAGAAATTATTGATAATTGTGTACCCAACTGGACTCACATGACTGTAGTGAATATATCTTAACAAAAGCAGCATTTTATCATTAATTTAATCTTCAATTAAAATATTTAGAGAATACTTTATACTTGATACATATGTAGTATTAACAAGCCATCGGGACCACCACCTAAAACATACATATATTTCAAGTATTTGCCGAAGTCCTAAAACCATTCTAGGAGTATAGATGATTTCATTTTCTCACGAAACTTGTTACTCTGTGTCGTTGATTCTAAAATCAAATTTCGGACACTAATTCACCACGTGGTGTTAGACATTGAACTTTTTCCCTATGCATTATGTCTATGTATTTGACGAATGAATATAGATTGGTGTCAAATAATGGATGATATTTTCAAATTGTACTTCATATTAACATTAATACAAATGTGTGTATTTACCGACATACAATATGTGCATTATTCCTTCATCTCACGGTATTAATGTTGCTTTCATGACTAATGCAAAGTATTTGTCGACGTTCTGTCTCCTCTATAGGTTTCTTTCGTTAAACATTGGACTAAATGTTCTCGTTATTTTTTATTTTTAATCAAGACAAAAGCATTTTGTTTTGCTGATGGGTATGCACTGATACTTCTAGATCTGATCAGAATGTAATCCAATTGTATGCAAACCGGCATTATCTCTAGATAGCAACATATTGATTTCATCTTAAACTTTTAAATCTGCTTTGTAACATGATTATGCTATCATGTATGATGTGTAGAAAACTTCATATTATGTTGTGCTCGCTAAGTTTTTCTTAGTCAAGATGGTCTAGTATTTTCATAATCTGTAAAATAAAAAACTACGTTGAATGGTCTCGTAATGTATTAGTTTGTAAAGCAGTACTATTGCTTCTGGCTTCTCTAGTAATGTTTTATTTAAAAATAAAATAAAATAAATAACACCCTCAAGTCTGGTTGGTGTATCTACGTTTAAAGTAATGTCCTTATTCCCATATGTAGAATTTGAATATTTCGGTCTATTTATAGATACCTGATACTGGCGAACCTTTGTCAGGAGTCTTGGTATTACCTGGACTGTTATTTCTGGAGCCATCAAGTTCTACATAAGAAAACATGTTACTTTCGTTTGAGATAATATTAAAGAAAACAAAATGTCATTTGCAACAAAAAGAAACTATAATACTTTGACAAAAACGGTAAAGGGATGACTCAAAGCAAACAGATTTTGTGTGTATGAAAGTGCAAGTACCCCGTAACCCTGTTATTGTGGTTATCATTTTCGTATGCGTTAGCTAATCGACATGCTAACATTTACACCCCACATTTCTGTTACGGAACTTTAATTATTGTGACACTAAATGTTTACACTTTTTAGATCTATTTTTTGCTCTAGTAAAGCCCTTTGTCACTGGCGTGTTTGTGTTCGAAAGTACTGGATCACTACATAAACATATCCCGTCTACCTAAATATATTCCTAAAGTTAATTATGTTGAATTTATATCAAGATATACCAGAAACGCGTGTATCAAAATACAATATTATATATAACATAATGATTTGCGGAGTGTAGCATTTCGGTATTATGCTTCATACTAATGTCTATGGTGTCATTCACCATGCTACACATGTCCATCACATGAGATTCAATATCGGTTTACCTAAGTTCTGCTTCAGTGACCATGTTTTTGGTTTTGAAGAATAAGCCATAACAAAATGAACTTGTCACAATACATATCCGCCGGTCGATATTCCCTGGTCGGACAACACATATATATTTCTGATTTTCTATACAGAGTTACAATATATTGTGAAAGATCAATTTGTTGTTAAAAAAATGTAATAAATAAATAAATAATATTTGATCAGAATTTATGTAAGTTAACAATCCCACTGAAGCAAACGACTAAAACCATCAGTTAAAAGATTTTCAATGCTGCTATTGATAGTACTATTACTACTACTGCTACTGCTAGCTGCTGTTGTTGCTGCTGTTATAACTAGTACTTCAACCGTTGCAAACAGTAACATCATTATTAATACCACAATTATAACCATGTCGACCTGATGATAGGTCATATTGACAACTAAGATAATGCTATGACATTTTCGATTAAAGCATAATATATGCCAGGCTTATCTCCATCTATAGTCTTTTCTTTCTTGAACTTTCTTGAACTTTCTCCTGTCTTTTTTTACTTTTGCAATTGCTATTACTTAGACGACGTAAAATATATTCGACTCTAACACCTACTGAATTGCTATTCTGTAATATTAGATGCAGATAATAAGAAATATATAACTGTATCGTTTACATTATTATTCAATTATACCAAAACAACGTATCGTTGTTTAATACATTTAGTTATCTTTATACTAATGATGATGATGATGATTTTCATTATTGCCATTATTACATTAGCTATGGCAATAAGTCGACAGAGCGAAAGGGAGAGGACATTTACAGCATCTCCGTCCGTCGGTTAAATGTAATTTTATATGCGCACCTCGTCTCAGTATTGAATAAATTGTGCTTTTCTCATTAGAAGTTTTCTTTAATAGTTTTGCAATGTTTGCAGTTGTTTTTCGATCACGCCTTTTATTCAGAGATAAGATGATTCACACCAGTCATGTTCTTATGTACATGTGCATTGCAATCATTGTTTCTTCCTATAACCTAGGCAGCAGTTTTGAGTAGGTTTCCTACCCATTTCCTAGTAGTGGTGAATCAAAGGGACTAAACTTTTACAGTCTCCAGCACTGAGTATACAGTTTTGGATAGGTTTTGAGTTTAACTCAGGTTATTTCACTTTGTTTATACATGGAACGTGGTGAAGGGACGTATTTTGATGAACATTGCACTCTCATCACAAACGTAGTTATTGCTCTCCATATTTAAGGTTTAAGTAACTTGGCCTAGATTTTGTTTTAGGTTTGTTTTTCGAAGTCTGCTTATGCTAAAGTGTTCGTTTTCTGTTAGTACTACACAGTTACCAGAAAAATGTCATTCTGATCTACATTGAAATTACGTTGGTTACATTTTTGCAATAGCTCATTATCGCGAAGTCTCTTGCATTATGCATACATATTGTTATACATGGTATATATAAATTCAGTTCAGTCTCAAATTCTGATTTGATAGTACTAGTACATAATACGCTTTTATTTATTGTACTTTCTCTCTTTCTCTTGCAAGAAAATCTGTTAAAATTTATTTCACCTCAGAGACAGGTAACAGTATTTTTCCGAAAGTGTTGGTTACGCTTCGAAAGTACAGGGCCTTCCACAAGAAAAGAGTGAAACTTCGGTTATAAAAACTGAAAGTTAACTGATGATTTCTGTCGAATTGTGCTTTAATTTAACGTGCATCCAATACAGTGATCTATATCGCGTCAGTACATAATTTATGTTGGGACACATTCTGTTACGTGTTTCAGCTCATGACCTTATAACTGTACTACATGATATACTCTCCTACCTATAATTATAAAATTGGATGACGGATGTTAAAAGAGGTCTATGTGACTTTTATTTCTTTTGCATTTGTGCTTAGAAAGTATATTTTAGTGCTGAATTTGTTAGAATCATTAAAACTGCCTTACCACTACAAATATTATGGTAAACCTCCCCTTCCTACAAAATGTTAACTCAAAAAAATATTAAAAGATTAAGAATAAGAAATGAGAAAAGGTTAATTTGGAATTTTTCTGGTGGCCTTCCTGCGCTGGTGCCCTAAGCGCGTGCTTAGTGTGCTTAAAAAGTCCTGGATGTATCTCTGTTAGTACTACATACTCATACCCGATAAAGATCACTGTAACCTACGTTAAAATATAGAAAAGATGAAAGTTAGGGACTCACTTATAACATCCAGTGTGATGCTTGCAACGATAGTTTTATTGCTGACTGTATTCTTTGCCATGCAAGAGTAATTGCCCGAGTCAGTGCTTGACGCATTGGCTATTTGCATTGTGGCTGAATCAGATACCAGCTTCTCAGGAATATCCTGGACACCGCACTTTATCCATTGAAATGAGCAGGAAATATAGCAGTCAGCCAAGCAAGTGATAGTTAAAAAGCTAAATTCATCAACAGTCGTTTTATCTGGGATGAAGATAATGCTGTCTGGACCATCTGAAGAAAGGAGAAAAGCTTTCCAAAAAAAGTAGATATAAAAGTAGCGAATATTAACAAACATACACACACTTATGTATATATATATATATATATATATATATATATATATATATATATATATATATATATATATATATATATATATATGAAATACAGAGGATCCACGCGTTCAGCTTAAAGTTAAAGTTGCATCACGTGGCAAAAAAAAAGATTTCCATGTTCCGCCTTTATTATGCATGTGCTCTTTGTGGAGCATATAGGAAGATTGGTTCGTACAAACAATGCAATGGTTGCTGTAACTCATCGAACCGGGTTCCATTCTCAATACAAGAGGAAATAAAAGGTATCTAAAATCTATGACACAATTCTTTCTCTATTTATAATATCGCTTAATGTTGTAAAACATACTGCTACAGGATCGATGCATAGTGCGTTTCTCTTTGTTAAGTATATATTTGTGTCTAACTATATTTCTTTCTATATTTTTTTCTATATGCCATACTTTCGGTCAGATGAATCGGGAGTCACTGTTTACTTAGGAGCGATATAATTGCTTGGTCAGCATCTGTTGTGGTTGCTTCACACGAATGGCTGTATCCGAGACTTAGGTCCATTATGTACAAGGATGCGTGCTTACTCGTAAGGGTATGGTGGTTTGGTGATTGTACATACGGTGATGGGTGCAGTAAACACAGACCTTAGACACATCATATAGTTATGTACCCTCTACCTATGTAATGATAAAAGGTTGGAAGCGTGGTTTTAAAAAAAACTGAAGAAATGTTTCCTAATATTTCGACCTGAAGCAAGGTGTCACGTGTATATTAATTTGTATTTACTTCTTGACAAGGAAACGAAACACTATCAAAGACAATGGAAAGAGCTAAACTGCAAGAACAAATAAACTAGAAATAACTGCATGGTAAGGAAGGGATTTATTATATGAAAAAGGCAAACTAAATTTACTGAAAACCGTTTGCGCAATAGCTGTAAGTTTCCCTAGTCTTCTTCGAACTGCTTGGGAAAACGGTTCATGCCAAAACCTATGTGGTTCGCTAACTTTGTGCACGTGCACCAAAGTACCTTCGATCTTGTTCAACATTTATCGGGATGAGTTCATGAAAGAAGTAGGCTAGGGTTCTAGTAAATGTGAACTAGGTAATACGTATCATTTCTCAAGGCACATATTTGATGCCCGTTTTGAACTGGATACATATCTGATTAGGATGTTCTCGCGATATTAAATACTACTCCAAATACGTATGTTCTGGTTCACTGGATCAATAAACTTCAGGTGTTTCAGATTTATGTGATATAATAGACCGGCAGTACATCACGTGTCGTGAAGTAAATGAAAGCAAAGAATAGCAATAGCACTGTAGTAGGAGCTGATATGTCAAGAATTGGATACACAATGTTGTATCTGTAGAAACAAATATTTAAGTGCAAATTCCTATTGGAAGGAGACTAACAACTTGAGACATTCGGAGGTCTTTATGATGTTTGTCTTTAATGGAATGTAAATATATTTAAATGAAACAAACTGTCAGGTAAAAGGAAAGAAACGAGAACCTGATCAAAAAGACCTTATGAGAAATATCGACAAAAGTCAATATATATCGTCATTGGAAAATGCGTCTAAATAAATAAATAAATAAATAAATAATTAAATAAATAAATATATATATATATATATATATATATATATATATATATATATATATATATATATATATATATATATATATATATATATATATATATATATATATATATATATATATATATATATATACATACATACATACATATATATATATTAAGAATGTATCTCATTTCAATCATGATCTAACAGCTGAAATCACAAGTTGGGGTGACCAATTATTTTGGGTCAGACTTTTGTAACTCTTGAAACTATTTCAGATCCGAATACTTAGATCTCTAAGATATATTAATATTCATCCTAATGTAGAATAACTGTTTCTGGCAGACACAAGCTAAGACATTTCTATGCTAATATTTAAGCTATTTTTATTATTAGTTGCACATCAGTCTTTGTTTGACTCACAAACGGTATTCGAGCCGGACATGAAGAGCCCGAATCATACATATATGTAGCACACATACACCCATGTATATGCATGTATGTATATATATATATATATATATATATATATATATATATATATATATATATATATATATATATATATATATATAAAGAGAGAGAGAGAGAGAGAGAGAATAAACATTAAATGTCAACCCCGAAAGAGCCTGCTCATCTGAAGTAAGGTTGATGCTGCATTTGCTCACCTATTCGTATCCTGTATGATTTACTTCGAATAATATCCAAGTCGTTCGCACAGGAAAAGCTATCGTACTGGTCAGTCTCCTCTATATTGGAAATCGTTAACGTTGTATTGAAGGTTATATATTTCTTATCTGGTACAATGCGAGATGCATTTTTCAACCACAATGTAGAACCGTGTGCATCCATACTTAGCTGGCACAATAACACAATAATATTTGATTGTTTGCCAGACAAATCTTTTATTCTTGGTTCCTCAATAGTTTCTGAAAATATGAAAGTATATAAGGAATACTGAGAAAGCAAGGAGGAAGATATGTGAAACATTCCTGTGCTTTGTTTCTATACAGTAGAAGATACAAACACACACTGGCATGCATTCACGATAGGTATAGTTTATAAACAATTCCAAGTTAAAAATGTTAACTGCATTCATGGCGAATAGTTTGTGAAATGTAAGAAATAAGATATAATGAATAGGCTGAAACTATCTGTACCACCAACTATCACTGTGCCGCTACATGATTAGTTGCACTAAAGCTCTTGGATCAAAGGATTCTAATCGTATATTTGCGTACTTTTATTAAAATATTTGCACAAAAATGACATTATGTTACTGAAACTACGTGTACTGTGTGTAAAAATATAATACTTGCGTAAATAAAGACCATCTCAAGGATTGTTGGATATTGTCAAAATGAATCAGAACAAAAACACTTTATACTTTCCATTAAAACAACTTTAATACTTCAGTGATTGGTTTTTCACCATGGTTATAAATCATGCATTATAAGTTTATTTCAAATGAAATAATTTAGATTTGGAAGTTATAATCCTAAATTATACACTTTGTTATTATTTTTTGCCCCAATTGTATCCGGCAGCAAGGTTACACTAATTGAAAAACATTAGTCACTATCGATCTCTCTATCGATTCATCTAGTAGCAGTGGAAATGTATTTTAGTTAATATGCACCTCATCACCTATCACTGGATCAACATTTCTAGAGATACAAAGATAATTTTCTCCGAAAGGTTCTGAAATAACATGGAATACAAAAAGGACCATACAAATTTCCATTATATTTGTCAATCGCACATAGAACACAAAATTAAGCGACACAAGGGATAAGTTAAATCATGTAACAATATTTAACTGTGAAGATTGTATTGTTTGTTACATGTAAAAGGAAATTAGTAATCCACATAGCTGAAATAGAAAAGAAAAGGTCATATTTCCTTCGGATTTAAAACTTGACAAAGGGTAGTGTGTACGCTATAAGTCAATTTCCGATTCCTTCATCAATATATCTTCTTTGTTTTAATTGAATAATGGCATATAGCAGAATCTGTGTTTCCCTGGTATATGAACTCAAATTACTAAGCTAGTTGGGTCATCTTGAGCGAGAAAAGCAATTGTCATCGAAGATTGTACGTCAGAAAGTATAAACCTTGTCCTCTTTGTCCGATAAGAGGCAGCAGCGCTTAATCTCCATATCTATTTACCTAGCTATCTACACACACACACACACACACACACACACACATATATATATATATATATATATATATATATATATATATATATATATATATATATATATATATATATATATATATATATATATATATATATATATATATATATAATTGGTACGGTGTAAAATAATTCTTTAAATAATTTTCTCCTATGATATAGCATTTAGCGACATAGGAACATTCATCTCCATTTATTGTCTGTGCCATCAGAAGATTGAGATGAATTTCATGAATGCTCATTTCATCTATTTAAATTTAAACTGATAGTTTACTTTGGAGACCTTATACTTACTGCGTGACTGGAGTTAGATAGACAGACAAACAGAGAGATGTAAGTCAAATTATGTACAACTTCTTATCTCGAGATATTCAGATACAGTTTTTAAAAAATCAATGGCCACGTTGATACTGCACTGTCATATTATCAAGGCAAAGGTCTAAGAGAACCATGATATCTTTCTAGTACATGCTCTTTACATATATAATTTTTTAAAATGTCGTTGATGAGAACGGTAAAACCGTTTTCAATTTAACTTATCTTAAGGACTAAAGACCATCATTTAAAATATATGTGGCTCTCTGAGTATGTTCTCGGTGTTCATATCTAATGCAACTTCCTATACTCAGGGAAAAATGGCAAAGCGTAGGTAAAAATTCGAAGTAACAGTCCTTCATGATTTAATAAACAATCACACATTTTCGGGTCGCGATTTACAAAACCCAAAAAACAACCAGTAAACAAGTAAAATAATACAGAGCTCGTATGTTATTTATTTTTAATTTTGGCATAATTCGTGGGATAGAAACGGCTGCAATAAAACACCTAGAAGAGTTTGACTTTCTTTGGATTAACTTCTATCAATGTACGATGTCTCGTTTTGACTTAACTCTATCGGTCAGAACTGCCTGCACTTTGTAACATGAACATACTTGTAAAGCCAATACACCTTAAAGAGCCCCCAGCATAGGAGAAAAGATAACTCTTATTGAATGAACCTACAAATCATAAGTGACATCGATCATGATGGATTATGTGTGCACTGTGCTAAATTTACCCTAACGATATATGTTAGCACACAGTGCGGATATTAATTTGAACACTTTATCTACACTGTTGTATATTGCACAATGCTTCATGTTTATTCAAGAAACAATCTTCTAAAATAGGATATTAGTTTCGTGACATTATGAGTGAATGTTGTCAGTACTATACATATCAGTATTATCTAGCACACTTTTGAATTTAAATCAATACATACCTTTTCTTTGAATAAACGACGCCAACAAAAGTTCACATAGATGCGTTCTAATTTAGCACGGTCTCAATTTATATGCTTATTTCTGGACTGGCTCATCAATAAATCCAGTACATTTGAGAACAGTACAATCGTCACTCGTGCACTGACGATTATCACACTAACTATATCAAGGAATGTAATAGCACACTAAATTAAACGGCCGTACTAACCTCAACAGACCATTAACAAATGACGCATCAGCAAAAGAGTCAATGCTGTGTGTTCAGTCAGTGTGTCGGCTTGTTATACCACCTATACTTACGACAGCTTCGTAATGCTTGATTCTCATTTTAAATGTACAGAAACAAGACATACATTACTGTTTATTGCGGAACTGCATAAGGTGTTTTTCATATAGACTTTTGCCCACGTGCATAGTAAGTTAAAGACATTCCTAGATTAGGACTGCAATTATGCACAATATTTCCCTAATCAGATGTCGTCATATTGAAATCTTCCTACTAGCAATACATGGAATTTTAAAGTGCAGAGCTACTTCAGCATAATCTGAAAACAACCAGAAAGCCAAAAACGACAGCGCAGTATATCGATCAGAACAATATGTGCATCGCACCATACCAAATATAGTCACTTGGTATATTATCAGACAGTAACTATTATGATTTTAGTAACATTCCTGTCGGAAAGGCTGAGATGTAGCATTTCCACAAGACGTTTGCTGATCAAATCTTGCTCGCAGAGAAACACATTTCAGCATGAATACAGAACCACCGTATTGTCTAATATAAGATACATCACAACAGATCGAATGTATAGTCTGAGATCCGGAAAAGCTCGTGTCAATAAATAAATTAAAATATACTACATGGCGATGGTACAAAAAGCGTGGTACCATGTCTCGTATACTTGAAACACGTATACTAAAAAAAGCATGTACACGAGAAAACAAAATCCAATGTATAACTAACATATGCAAATATAATAAGTCTCTCGTGCAAAAACGTTCGATCGTCTAGAATAGAGAAAAATGTCCCATATATAGCCTGCACTATGGAATGGTAAGTTGTGTGGTTTAATTTAACTAAGCAAAGCTGTGCATATATGACATAAATATATACATGTTTGCACATTATAAACAATTAGCTGAAATTGTATTTTGAAAGCATGTTATTTTAACAAATCAAAGATTAAGAATTCTATAATCGAACAACTACTTGCAAAGTAAAAACATAATTAGAAATTCCTTAACATGTACTCTAACTAGAACAAAACATTCAGGAGAATGAATGTACATAATTTAAGTAGAATCCCAGGATTACTCCGATGTTCATTAATAAACATCAATATGGGTATTGAATTCATCGATCATATTAGTTTGGTTATTTTAATGATATTGATCAATGACTCGTATTTAAGATTTCAGCTGATTATTCCTTACATTTCACCGTTCAACATGACCTAATGGTTTAACTTACGCAAAGACTTTCTATGGATGCAGAATGAACTGTGTGTATACTTCGTTGCCATAGACCATGACACAAGAGGTAAAGAAAAAAGTAAAAATGGAACATGTGAATACTAACTTAAACATTTTGCATATCAAACCTTGGACAGAAATAAGCAAAAATATCCAGATAGATGTTTGACATTGTTTGACAGGACTGAATAATTAACGTCAAACATATCTAGGTATCAACCGCACAGGTTATGTATGCATATATATATGTGTGTGTGTGTGTGTGTGTATGTGTGTGTATTTGTGTGTGTGTGTGTGTGTGTGTTGTTATGTATACTTAACTTACATTGTTTTCTTGACTTTTGTCCGTGATCGAGGGTTGTGAATCGAGTTCTTCCTTATCTGACTTTCTTCATTATTGTAAGTTTTAAACAAGAAGTTTTCTAAAGTTTGAGTTGGAGTTTAGGACGTGTTTAGAATTAAACTGATTTTCCCAATGGAATGTATAAAACTTTGTGTCGTAGTTCAATTTAATTATATGCATATATATATATATATATATATATATATATATATATATATATATATATATATATATATATATATATATATATATATATATATAATGCGCTCGTTAAACATGTCATTCCATTCATGTCTAAGACCAGTCTCTTTGTAATGAGTTTAGAATTGTGTTGCAGAACCAGATTTAATTCTAGTAGACATTCAGTTAAATTATATATATATGAATCCACTCAGAGACAATCTAGATTACATCATTGGAATATATGGACCTTCAAGACTATTTGAATATCAGGAAATTCAAGACTTTTGGACTTTGTTTGCAACATTGTGAATTCTTGTTCTTGTAATAGGAAGTCTAGGATTACTTGAAATTAAATTCACAATACTGTGAGTGTATTTTCATTTGTACTTGATTTCACTTCCGTACTGTTGGATATTTTAAAACAAACACATACATACACACATATATATCACACACACAGACACACACACAGATACATATATATATATATATATATATATATATATATATATATATATATATATATATATATACCAAATATGATACAAAACACAAAATTTTCTTTCTTCTTCTATATCTAATACCTTACCACTTTTGAATCCTATTTCTTCCCATTTTAGAATTCAATACGTTTCCACTTGTTTATATGGTTGGAAGAATGATATCCTGTGGCAGCAAAATTTACCCAAAAGCTCAAGGACCGATCAAAGTGAAGCGTGATCCTGGCTGGATCATCATTGTAATACGGGCCAAAGAAAGACACACCTATAATTTAATTATTTCCCCCGCAGATTCAGGGTAAATTGACATGGAACTTCAGCGCATTACATGGAACTTCTTGTCTCAATCAAATACTGAATAAAAAAGTGTCACAAAGAGATATCTGTGTGGTTTTCATAATTTAAAAATGTAGAGGTTTTAAGTCAATAAAAACACATTTATGGTACTGTATTTCGTGAATTTAAAATTCCATGATTTTTCTAGTTTGTTGCAGAAATATTTCATCTAAGAACACTGATTTTTACGTAGTTTTTAACAGAACTTACCTGTCTTAAAGTTGTATAACATATTGGCCAAACTGTGATTACCATAGTGAACGCTCAAAGCAAGTTGGTAGTTGTGTTCTCGGTTAAGTCCAATAATGTCCAAATAGTTGGAGGTCCCGCGCACGGGGTAGAGTTTAGGTGTGCTACCATGCATGTACAGAACGATTACGATGTCCGTCCTTCCGTAGCAGGATTCAGCCTCGGGTAGATCCCACTCCAATCGAACTCCATCTGCTAGATTCTTTGCCACATGGATATTTGTAGGACCAGAATCTGCAAGTTACAATTGTACACGTTTTATTAACATCATGTTTTTCATGTTGTCCTTATCTTTTACAGGTCCGGTACTTGAAAATTTACCTCAAAGCTGAAGACGTTTTACATTGTCATATGTGACCATGACTCAGGTAAGCAGTTTCATCAACTCGACGTTATTTGTCAAACATCTTAGGTCATCTAGCTCACAGTAAAAACATACTAGTAAGGATGCAGAAAGATATAACGAAAGCATAAACACAAGATGTGCATTCTTGCTCAACGTTCCAAGAACTTAGCTTGCATAAACAATTCCTAATATATATATATATATATATATATATATATATATATATATATATATATATATATATATATATATATATATATACTATTTTATACTTACATTTTTCTAAGCCTTTCAACGTATCCAATCTGTCCATCTGAATAAGAAAGAAAATCATGCCAGGTTTTAGATGAAACAATAAGACATTCTGTTGTACGCTAACGTTATCGATTCGGTAAATTATAGTAGCATCAGTGTGTGTTTTATCATAACTTACTAAAATAACTTGAGTCATGATGACGATGCTTAATATTTCACTGCTTGCTTCATGTATAATTTGATTGTTATCCTATTTGTAGACATGTCCGGATGAAATAAATATTTATTTTGGAAAACCCGACAGTTGTCAATGACCTAAGAAGACGAAAACGTAAATATGCAATCTTTATCATCATAGTTTCATTATGTGTGGCTCTTTATACTATACAATTCACCCAAATGGTTCCAATAGGAACGAAATACAAACTATGGGCAGTTTTACATGGGATAACGAACATCATACTACCTTTATAGAGAAGATGTTTGACAGCAATGCTTGATTGTACACAATGACGTCTACAGTGACACTGACGTCGTCAAGTTCTTCTTTGGCCGTCATGAACCAGCAGTTATCAAGGTCTAAGGTTTGATTGAAAAGAAAACATGTCTCTCGAACACACACACATTCCAGATCACTTCTGCAAGACCCAGTTATCTGCAAAACATGGTACACGGCAAAACTTCAATAACTCCGCCATAATTTACTCGAACACTTAGTCTCTGTTCTTCAGGAAGCTCGATTTACTATTTCATTCCATGTCTACAGCTGCATTTTGTCTTGAAACCTTTTAAACGCTGCTACAAAAGAAAACTGTAGCTAACAGTGTGCATTCACATTAATTGCAATATTCAAAGTTCTACTAAAACCGACTACAAAATCGCTGGCAATTCGTGGCTTATTTGACTCCGGTTCCAACCACACATATACGTTATTAATTAATCTCAAGATGTTATAGTTATATATTTCAATATGGAAGCACCTAAAGATTAAGACAAATTAAGATCATTTCAACAAAAAAAAACTTTTTTGGATGCGAGCCTCACTTTAATTGCCACACACGAAACACACATTAATATACGGGTGTGTACGTCTCACTTCACCAGCACAATTTCTGAATCTCTGGACAAGGTTATAGGAAGCCATAAGTATAAATATACCTGCATGCAAGTACTAAAATAACTCAATAACAGGGATTGAAGAATGTAATTTAGATGATGTGATTCGCCATAATGGAAGCGCTGGATTACGTCAGGATATGGGTCAGATGTGCACTAAGAGAGTTTACATTCATGTCCGATGCATTATTCAATGACAAATTACTGACAACAAATAATAATTTATGTTTAAATATAAGCAAATGCAACGATCTATATATATATATATATATATATATATATATATATATATATATATATATATATATATATATATATATATATATATATATATATATATATATATATATATATATATATATATCTGTCTGTGTGTGTGTGTGTGTGTGTGTTTGGTGTATTACGTTTACACTCTCACATTTTTAGAGCTTCCAGACATATATTACTTCTCCCGTATCATCTCTTGTCAAAGTAAACGTAACTTTGTGCAACCCGCTGTCATTATCGCCAGCTTGAAAAATTAATCTGATAAAGAAATAAATTCATAAATAAACAAATACTATTCTTCAACCAAAAATAGCAGGACTAATCAGTGTCAGTGTTGGAAACCTACGTCATATTTCTACCATATATATATATATATATATATATATATATATATATATATATATATATATATATATATGTGTGTGTGTGTGTGTGTGTGTGTATGTGCGTGCGAGCATTCGTATATACATATATGTATGGATATATGTATGTGTGTGCATACGTGCGTATGTATGTATATATATATATATATATATATATATATATATATATATATATATATATATATATATATATATATATATATATATATATATATATATGCGTACGTTTATGTGTGAACCGCATAATATGCAAAATTTTCATGCATTTCTGAAATGTGCAGAAAACCTTCATGCAGTAAAATGTGAGTGTTGCTGGTAAGGAAATAACGTTAGTGAAAACTAAAACATGCAGACTAACTAATGTATTCCATAGCTAATTTGCAAATCATCATTGTTAAGGTGTTTTGTACTGATTTTATTCGCTACATCATTCTTCTTTTAGTAAAATATTCCAAAAGCAAGCGCTTCATCTTTCATTAATAAATAAGAAAGTAGGCTAAATTATTTTGTTTGTTCGTTAAACGATAGTCCATTGAGATAAAAGCTGATTTTGTTGTTACCTATCAAGGATAGGGCATTTTAGGTTGTCATACAAATATAATTTTACCTTCACGTAACTATCCATTTAATTGCAGAAAATAGTATGAGGCTGAAGTTTGAAACAGGTATAAGCTCAATCAACAGTGAACAAATCGAAGGAGTAACGTTGAGAACTGAACTAGAATCTGACACATGTTCGGAACAATTATTGAAAGCTAACATTTTCGTACCTCGACGTGTATGTATATGTCCCATTCACTTGATTTCGCAACAAATAAACAGATCCATTGTTAACAATTGGCCCAGTGGCATCAAAGTTCACTTCAGTTCCATCCACGATGGTATTGCCAAGTATGTCATGTGCGCTGACCCAAATTCTCACTGTCTTTTCGTCACCGAGTGTGACATTGAACGAGAACTTCTCAGCTAAATTGTCTATGTCGAACCAACCATTAACTGGCAAATCGGCATCGTCTGAAAATTTCTTTACTGCCTCAAATCGGACTATTCCATGTTTGTTGGGCTTTGCTCTTGTTGTTCTAGCACCTTCGACATCATCAAAACCCTTTGTCACATACCTTGATTTAACAGAGCACAATATTTACTATCAAGTTATAATACATATTTAACATTATCAATTGTGAAATATTGAATACTATAAATATGACCTTTAAATTTTCAAGATTTTAAAAGTACTTTTTTTAGCCTAACTCTATGGTGGAACTATATATGCCCTCGATAGTTTTGAGAAGCTGTTGTTTAGCACACTTGAGTGTTACCATCTAATGATATTTTGTCATGCTATTACTTTTGATGCTATCCTCTTTCAATATAAATGCAAAGATTTGCAGCTGACGATTTCATGCAAAGATTTATGTTACCTACCTTATAAGAAGGAATTCAATTTTGAAAATTTGACAGGTAGAGAGTATCACTCGTCGGCAGCCAGGAGGGTGGCAAGTACAACAGACTCAATGACAAACGGACTTTAAAACTATCTGACTTGCTAGATAGATACATGTTTGGGTATATAGGCAGGTAATTAGATATATATATTTATATTAATTTAGATACGCTGGATATAATGCCCCATAATCTCTGTTATGCAAGAACTTACTTCAAACTGTGCAGAATATTGTATTTCTGAATGTCCCAAAACTGGATGGGATATGGTTTAACTGTATTCAATAAATTCCCATCTTCGATGAATTTATTTACAAAATGATATGCCCACTCTACGGTAATTTCAAGCATTGTTCCGTTCTTTGCCGTCTGCCATATATATCCAGTTTCCCGAAGGGCCGTGGACACGAATATTTTACTGTCATCGTTGTCATTCAGACTGATGTTAGAAGTGGGGCTATAGAGGACAAGACGTCGAGTTATTTTTGAATTATTTGCCTTGTCCGCAGCTTCAAGTAGGACAGAGTACATGCCATCTTCTTTAGGAGTAAAGCAGTGACGGTAAACGTTCTCATGGGTATGGTTGAAATCTTTGTAATAGACAGGATTTAGGGGTGAGATTTCTTCGAGGTTGCCATACGTATCTGGAGCAAGCTTAAAGGCTTCCAAATGATAGCGTTCCATTCCCGAGAGATCGTCTACCCAACCGGCCCAAGAAATGTTGATAGCGAGCTACAATTGAAATTTGAAGAAACAAAGGAAATTCCAAGTAAACATTAATAGGATAAATAAATAGTTGAAGTAGTTAATAGTATTTTATTTCTTAACTGTACTCAACGTTCCACATGTTTGAGCAAGTAGAGGACAATGCTTTTGTTCTCATAAAACTTCATTTGGTTTTCTTCGCAAATAATGATCTTGTAGTAATTAAGACCAATTCACGCTCAGTTTTAAAATGTTCTCTCTTATTTGGTCTGATGTTTTAAAATGGAAACAGGTATAATAATTGAATTCATGTAACACGCTATGCTATTTGACCTGAGCCTAATGGGGGTTTGGAATATCTATTAAGTATCACATGTTACTAATTCGTACTTAGTCCGGTTTATGCCTGATTATACAGAATAACAAAAGATATTTGGGATTGTATTTAATGGTTCACATATTTTATCTGTACATGAAGTATGAAATCAGTGTTATGCTATTATTACTGTTTTTATATCTTCTGACAGTCCGTCCTGCCGCTCGTCTGTCTCTCTGTTAGTATTTTTTTCTCTTCCTAAACCTCTGGGTCTACCTACACCAAACATGGCACAAAAGTTGTAAATATGAATATTTAAATTCAATGGCAATGTAAATATTTGGACCAAATATAATCCATCGAATCATACAAATAACAAGCGTCAAAAATTGTTTTGCGTGCAAATAGCATTCATGTGCACATTCGTTCAATCTAATAATATTAGCAAGGTGACGTTTAATATGGCTATATACTATTATTTATTGTCAGAGCATTATTTTAAGAGCATTTTAAACAAATTGGAATTATATATAATTAATTTACCGAACAAATCTGTATCAACAACACCAAATAACAATTGATTCTACTAGCACCACTAATACTGCATTCAAAACTGAATATCTTTCAATGACGTAATTTATTTTTGAAATAGGTACACATTTAATTTTTGTGCAATCATTGAGTAAGTAAAACGTTGGTATCAGTTGCAATCGCATCAACAGTGATAGCTTTCCAAAGCGCTTGAAGGCTCCGCCATGTAAAATTAATTGCTTGGTTAGGAAAGAAAGGAAGTATTAGAAATGTCAGAGGCAAGGATAATTGAACGAGATAATCTATTTAAGAAAGAACGGTTGAACTGCAGAGCGAAAGAGGATTTTGTTTCAGGAAGTCTGGTAGGTCAATTGATGTCAAGAGGAGGAGAATATAAGATGATCTGCATGATCTAGTAGTGATCGTGTGTACATTTTTCAGAGCCATTCCTTTGTCTAAGCTGGGTAGATAAATGCAATCACAAATTCCATCCCTTACACCTCTGTTGAACATATATGTGCTTTGGATAGAGCTAAATATTACACGAAACACTCGCTATTAATGTTCTTGACGAACCGCATCAGTGCAAATACTCTGCCTTTTATCCTACTAAGAGTTACGCTAGACCAGATGTTTTGCAATTGGTTGCCGGTAAATATTTACAACTGTAAAGATGACCGTACTGACATCTTTGTCGCCAACTAAAACTGACGTAACAAAAATGTTATTAGTGCACCTTTTTGTCAAATGGCTGCTTCGGCCAAATAAATGTGGTTCCTTGTATGTAGTTTGAGTACATTTACATACGCAGGCTCCAATACCCTTCCGAAATGATTATTCTCAAAGCTCGAGGAATTAAAGAAACAAAGCTGATTGGGAATCAGTTTATTTCGCCCCTGAGACAAATGTGATAGCTAATCGGTTTGACAGTATGGTACATCTTATACCCCTTTTTCTTTCGTGCTCCAGGATGTTAATGTTGAAACAATAATAAAACCTTAAGGGATTCATAAATGCATCAAAAGCCATGGTTAGATGATGGATGCAAATGACGTCATTTTGGGAACGGAATATGGTTCCTCAATACAAAATGTAATCCAAGAATTAGAATATTAATAGGTTTTATATATAACGAGCTAAATTTCGTCATGACATACAATTAAATACATCACATGGAAACAATATATTATGTATCGAGACTAGATTATAGCGCCTTTATTTAAACAGTAACGAATAGGTACGAAACTTTATTTGTAAAAATAAAAGCTGCTGTACATATCATTTAAGAAAATCTGACGAAATGGTCAAAAAAGTTAGGATTAATCCTGGTATACATTGGCATAAACATTTTTTAAATCCACCGCATAATAAAAGCATTCTGCCAAATTCTGCCATGTCAAAAACCTGAAAAAAATGTCCGTTGCCTGGCACAGTTTTATGCACACTGTCAAACACTTTATATATAAGTTGAAGACCTGGCGCCTTCGAGATGCAACATAGATGCTTGTAAATAAACCTATACAATGACATTGTCATCCATTGCAACAAACGTTCCATAGCATTAAATAAGATGTATTTGCAAAATCATGGAGCGGGTGATACATGCAACATTACAATAGTATCTCAAGTCCAGTAAGTCTCTATCAGATATTAAGGATGAATTCAGATGTCAGGGAAGGACAATAGACAATCTACTCAGAAACAACATTTATCAGAGATGCCTTCATAAAGAAATAACTTGCAATTGTGTCTTAATCGACTTGCAAGAAGCTTATGACAAGTCATGGAAGTATGGCATCATGACCGGCCTTTTCAGGAATGTCTATGTGCCGCCTACAAAACAATGTATCTAATTTTGTGAACGATACACGTTTCAGAGTTAGCATAAGTAACATCCTTTCTAAACGCCCTATACAGGAAATGATTTTACCTCGGGACAGCATATTGTCAGTGAAAATCATCGCCATACAGAAGCAGATCAGAAACTCTAGCTTAGGTTATGCAGGTCATAAGTTAGATCTTAACTTGACAATGACTCCAGAATGTACTGATCAGCTTGTTGATTTTATAAGCAGGTGATTGACCCGTTATGCACTCAAGGGCCCAGACGTTTTTCTCCAAAACAAATGTGAATAGAGGCAGATGTTCAATCACTGTTGATTGCCTACTCATATTCGTATATACTGTAATGAACAAACCCAGATAAAGCAGCTTACATGTATTACGTTTTGTTTGATTTTTCATATATTTTACAGAATCGTAAGATATATGCGTTTCGTATTTGGCTTTTTCTTCGTTTAACATTTATTTGGAAGGGTCTGTCTTCCTAAACGTGTGTTGAATTCATTTAAAAAGCCACTAATTTTACTTGCGTTATCACCGTTTAGTTAAAGTTGTGCTTAGGTGTCCTTAAACTGTACAACAAACATATATACATGCATGCATGAACGCCTACATACATACATACATACATACATACATAAAAACATACATACATACATACATACAAACATACATACATCCATCCATCCATCCATCCATCCATACATACATACATACATATATTCATACACATACATACATACATACATACATACATACAAACATACATACATACATACATACATACATATATACATTCATACATATATACATACATATATTCATACACACATACAGACATACATACATAAATACATACATACATACATACATATATACATACATACATGCATACATACATACATACCTACCTAAATGCATACATACATACATACATACATACATACATACATACATACATACATACATGCATATACTGTTACGATTCATTGGTCTTAAACTAAGTAGAAAAACGAGCGGAACCAACGAGTTTTGTAAAATCAACAAAACAAAAATGATTTGAAAACAAAGTAAAAATTTAAAATGAGCATCAGTATTGAGAATTAAATTCTGATAAGTGTTAAATGTTATATCAGAAGTCCAAATGTTTAGAGTTTCAATTTAGTTCCAAATAAATTACAATAATGAATGTGTTGGTGAGCTTTTAGTCTCGAGTGTGCTGGTGTACCAATATCTTGGAATATGGTGATGTGGTAAACGGTATTTTGACATATCACAAAAATAAAACCCATGATGTCCTTGAGTGAATTCACTAAAATTCCAGATTAATGACTTAGTCCATGAAATATTGATGAACATTTTGTATTTCCAGTGAATAGTTTAAATAAATAAATCCACCCAGTCCAAAAACTGAAAACAACAACAAGACTGATTTCAATCCTCATGTTTAGTCTACGAATAAGCAATTTTCAAGCAAACATCATTATTATAAAAAGGTTAGACACACTATTATGACCAGGATGTATGCTTCTTCAAACCATTCAAAGTTGTCTACAATTTTAGGAATTTGCAAGCAGAAAGCTAATTCATAGATTCAGATTCAAATAACCAAGTTTACCTCCATTAATAATGAATTGAATATTTAGTCTAAAATCATGGAGAAATATTAGCAATGTACTATGTTGTTTACAAATATGTGTCATTGGTCAGGCAGACCATTAACTTTATTTTGCTCTACGATCACTTACAAAATACTTATATATATATATAGTACATAGTCATAGAGAAAAAAGCCAACAACCAGTACAAATTAAAACAAACATAACATTGTCGAAACTTTAATAGTTTAAGCGTTTTCTCATTTCTGAAATTGTGCCACCAATTGTTTACAAACTTGGTTGCACCAACACAACTTTAATTTAATTTTAAGTTAGACTATAGCGATTTTATTGGCTGAAATTTCAGACGGATTTAAAATTGTTTAATTCAATATCAAAATTCGAAACTTACATTAAGAATTATGTTGGTGATATTGAGGCAAGTGCATCTATTATATGCATATAAACGTAGTCACAGAATATTATTTGTATTAGTCAAGGATGGCACGACAACTCAATATGGAATGTATTAGTTCGGAATAGCATTACATATGAATGGACAATACCGTAAAATCATTATCCGTTGCGCACAGTGTTTATGTAAGAAGGCTGTTTAAAAGAATTTTGAATATTAGTGTGCTGCAAAATCTAAGTCATTACTTAGTGAACATTCCGCCAGTGGATCTTCACAAAGTAATATCGATGCACCTGAACACAATTGCTTACGTTGATTAATATATTGTTAAACACCATGTTTTCCCTCACATTTTGTATGTCGTTCATACACTGGAATATAGCATTTACAATCGCATGGTGGTTTTCAAATTGTTTGCCCCTCACCCAATCGCAGATAATGGAATTCGGACAAAACTGACAAGGAGCTAAATCAGGACTGTATGGAGGATATGACAGAGTGTATATGAGGTACTCCTTCATAAATTCTTCAGTACCGTAGATTTGTGCGCCCGTGTGTTGTCATTTAATACACGGGTACCCTTTTGTGCCGACGCGCGGAAGTGTTATTCAGTAGTGCACCACGACCTTTGGCAAGACGTTCCAGAGATACAAAACATTCAGTGACACTATTAGAGGCAGACAAAGGTATATGCATGGCTGGATACCTTTCATCGAAAATTGACAAGTACAAACTGTTTTGGTAGTCTCACTACGACGATCGATTTGTGGTCTCTGCTTGTTCTCTCCGATCCAGTCTTTATTATCAACCCTTGCGTCGGGTTCAAAAACTAAATCCATGTTGCATCAACGTGACAATCTCCTTCAGACGTGTTTGGTAACTCTTTTCATCATATTTGACGAGTCGATTTTTGGCGGATTTTAATCACAGTATGTTTTTCACCAACAAATGAGGGATCGTTTTGCAAAATCCGTTCCGAGCACTGACTGATCCTATATTATATTCAATAAGCTGAAACTGAAGATTTACTGTCCGTGATAATCGAAATATATACCACAGTGTATTACTAATCTTCTAGCAACTAGCCCATTACAGCTGCCAATTCTTGCCCAGCAAATATATTCAATGTTCCTCCAGAAATTTGGTAATCTTACAATAATTCACTACCATCTTTAGATGGAGGAAACGACATCATAATCGTATGATATGACAAAGAATTGCATCCGCAAAATGAATCCAAATCGGCTTCGATATCGGTCAGAATACACTTAAAACGCTCAAAATTTACAGTATGCTATTTTGCACAATAGCAAAGAAACAACTTTTTTGATATTTTACGACATTGTTGTTTACCTATTATACATCTTATATATATATATATATATATATATATATATATATATATATATATATATATATATATATATATCAGTGAATGATGTGCTGCAGGTACAAACACAAATCATTTTATAGAATGTTATGTTAAGTATGGATCTGCATCAAATTTATTGAGTGGTTCTAAGAAACAACGTTAGGAAAATATTCTGAGCTTTTAAAATATCCTTCTAAGCAGTCGAACCCTGCTAGAGAATGTAATAACATCGATTCCGAGCACTATTTTAGCCAGACCCGTTCACTGAAATGAGCTAGAAACTTTTATACTTGTACTCGAGTTTACAACTATCTAAGCTATATTCAGGAACAAAATCAGCCGACAACTATATATATATATTGAATTGTTGCTACTGGTAATATCGATGTAACTGTTTCCCCAATTTTGGATACAAAATGTACTTGTACCTTATGCTCTTTGAAAAGCAGTAAAGCAAACGATATAGTCTGACTATACCTCCCTGTTTGTTTGTACCCCATACATATTTCAGTAAAGGAAAACGTTAATGGGATACAAAGTTCACATAACTTAGTCAATTCATTCACTGATTTATAATTTCTAACATGACATTGATTAGACTGGCCCTAACACTAGCATCCTCCGCACCTTTCATTCTTAACGATTTTTCCATACTAGTACGGCGCCATATTGCATACACTATGGACGAGCCTTTTTCTCAGACAACATTCTGACGTAGTTCATCCTATTCGGTAACTGCCGTATAATTCCTAAAATTACCATAATATTGAGGGTTTAGAATTATATCTTTGTCCACATGTACCTAGAAATTAAACCGCTTGTGAAATCCATGTGAAAGGCAAATTTGTAGTTGGCACAATTTTCCTTTGCTTGATTTGACATTGTAAGTATCGGAAGCAGACAACATAGTATTTTCCTTCTATGTAAATGGATGTGTAGTCCTTCTTACAGCACTTCGCTGAAAATGGACTTGTCCAGGAATTGAAAATGACTGGCAAGCATAGTTGTCTTTTACACTGGAAGCTTCCCTTTGGAGTGAAACGCGCAGACGATAACAGTGTTAGCCTGCCCCCCCCCCCCCCCCCCGCAGTATTCCCATAATTACCAGAGATTTTATTCACCATATGTTAGGGTTAGGATCTCGTTTCGTCGTAGCTTCTAACTGTATTCCCTTGTACCTTCTCTATCCTTCCTTGTCGATTGTTTTATATTTTTACTCTCTCATAACCCTCTTGGTGATATAGTTCAATGTTCCGCAATCATTATATATAATGTAAAGGTATTTGACATATTTCTATTAAATATACTATTACCTTGGTAAATTCATTCTCGATTTTTAAAGGCGTATCTATAGGTCTGCAAGCTACAGAGTTGCCTGACTCAGAGCAGTGCAATGGCGCTTCAAAATCAAACCTGAGTTCCACTTCTTTCCGGGCCGTCTGACCGTAATAAATCTGGGTCTTCCAGACGCCGTACGGCGGAGAAGTATTGACGAGTTCTCGGTAGCCGCCACTCTTTGCGGTAAACTCAACATTAAACCTATTATGATGTAAACATGAATAGTATTTATACGTAGATGTTTAAAATATTTTTAAACAACCGAATTGTACCTTTTGATATTAGCAGAATGTGTTTCTATGAACAATAAAGTCTTTATCTAATATAACAAAAATAATTATCTAACCTGTTTGATAGTATTATATATATATATATATATATATATATATATATATATATATATATATATATATATATATATATATATATATATATATATAGTAAACATTGTATGTATCCTAACTCCCATGCACCAAAATTGAACAAAATTACACAAATGCACTAAGACCAACTTTCTAAATTAACATTCATATGTATGGACAGATATTTCAGTTAAGAAACTATATGTAGTTTGTTACAAATTTATTTCATTCATGAAGTTGATAATTCTTTGGGAACATGTCTGGAAGAGGTGAAAAACACTCGCCTGCTTTTTGCGTTATTAAATTTAATAAACATAAATTTAAATATACAATGGATCAATGGGGATGAATACGTAATAAAACGAGAGGAAACCCACCTTTATCAACTAGTTTTGCATAACCAATTAGCACAAAAGTATGACATATCAGTGCAAATGGAATGATTTTAATCTTTATGGCAGCATAGTAACACGATTTGGTAAATTATATTTTTTCATTTTGAAAAATTGCCTGACCAATGTAGAATCTAACACGGAGCAAATGTCTTAAAGCTATAGGTGTGGTAATTGTGTCTATACATCATAAATGGTAAATAACGCTTCTTGACATTAGATCTGTTAGCTCACCAAGTAAAACGTTTCCATTACTACACGAGTTCATGTCTTTCAGCTGTTAAACTATTTGCGCTAGCGCAAGGATATTTGTGATGAGGGGTGAATGGGTCTTGTTGGGCACTGTAATCAAAGCAATACAGACCATCTTGGGCCAACCAAACCCCGGAATGGGGGCACGTGACACCGTTTAGCCAATGGAATATAGTATTATGGTGTACGAATATATGGGTCCGCATTCTTAGCGTTACTTGCAAAATAATTCTTGGAGATATGGGTTGTATATTTAGCTATCATAATTTGTACAATTTCCACCACCACCCCAGCAACTACCTTGGCGTATAGCTTCCTATGTTGTAATTATTTTGTAAATATCAGATGAACATGAAATTGTTGAAGCTTTAGATGAATTTCTCAGTAGTAACATTGCATGATGAAGGTGTTCACACTTGTACTACACAAATTATTTAAGCGTCACATTTATTTCATATCTTTGTATCCTTTGTTATTTGTATATATTTGAAAACATTTTTTTGGTTTCATGGTTTACAAGTTTACATTCAGGTCTGAATTTTAACTAAGTACTTTATCACATACTATGTTAAAGTAATTTTGTAAATAACTTTATGCATGTTAGATCATATGAACACAACATTATTTTCAATATTCAATACAATTGTCTCTTATGTGGCCTGCATCAACAAATCTTTTTCCAGCATTATTCGGTTTGCTCAGATTGTTACTTTCCCCCTTACTGTACTCCTTGTTGTTGTTATACTCTTATACACACCTCAGCACTAATGGTAATGTGTTAAATTCTACGTCTGTTTGCTAATGAAACAATTAAACTTCTCAAGATATTTTTGCAGATTGCAGATGATATTTCCTTACCGACATAAATATTTTCTTTGCATACAGGTAATTTTCCTCATGATTGGTCCCCAAAAACGTAAGTAAATAGATACTTGATAAATACATTTACTTTATTCCTATGTACACACATCAGACAAAGAGAGAGAGAGAGAGAGAGAGATTACCAGTCGCCATGTTCTAAGTTAATGAAGAAAAAATCATCGATAATAGTGCAATTAGCAATATCCTTTGGAGTTACATCGGACAGTCCCTGGCAATCGTATTGCTTGGTAAAAGCAATATCACGTATCTGAGTACCTGAAAAATGATAAGAAAACCATTTTTGTGCCATTCATTCACAAACAAACAAAACTAATATTTTCATCACGTTTACCTGTATGCAATTCATACCAATATCTGTATAAACACACATAGATGCATACATACATATGCAATGTTTGCTCTAGAGAAACCGTAGTAGTTTAGTGGCAGTCCATATATGACGTCAGTCATCCGTTTGACGGGAATCAGACTTGTTTACTATTGTTAACGATGGGGTGTAGGGATTCTTGAAAAAATGTGACGTCATTAAAAAGAAAAAACACCAGCGCCAACTACCAGAAAAAATGTAAACTATGTATTATCGCAGTATCGCAGAATATGTGCACGGCACCGGAGGCACTCGACCATTGGTATTTAAGCGCTAATTGGTTGATCGATTTGCTGCTGAACAATACTCATTGTCTATACCACGCGTTGACAACTGAAAATGTACCATCTTCCCATGATGAGATAAAATCCAATCAGTCAGTCAGGAAAAGTGTTTGTCTCTGCTCGCAAGTAATAGTGGAATTTTGTCTGCATAAATGACCCATTATAAGAATTCAATGTGAATTGATTATGGATACAAATAAATTACATAGCCTTTCTTTATTGCATAGGTGCTGTCGTAAGAAAGGTTTGCCAAGAATAACCATTTAAGACGTGGAATGAAATCAAGGATCTCATGGTTTTGTCGGTCAAAGCTGCCCGTTTCTGAAAGGAGTTGAGAGGGATTTCCATGAAAAAGGATCACTTTTTAAATTTTGAGCACAGCACATAACGAGAAGTTCTGTTTAAAAATAATTCAGGATTCTGCTTAGCTTGATAACCGTTTGAACGATGGCGCGATTACCTCTGATGTTGACTGCACGCCTAATGCTTGCAATTCAGTGCGAAATAACTTGCTGTAGTCCAATTATAGTCACAGTCGCAAATTGATTTCTTGAATTATGAGCTGGTCGGATTGTATGAATGACAGAAACGAAAATTACATACAGATGAACATGATATAGAATTGAAAGAAAACATGGAAGATTGAATTGGAAATCAAGTTAATGTGGAAGAATGATGATCAAATAAGATCATAAAAATCATGTTGTGTCGGAACTGCGCAACATTCTGACAAGACCAGATCTGGTTGAATTTAAAATGACCATCCGTTGCTACTCAAGCTATTCCTGACACTGCTATGCATCAATGGATCAGCTTCTCATGCAGAAGGAAAGAGTGACGTTTACAGAAGCATTAAAACATCTGATCAATTGACTAAGCAGTTGAAGCTGGATGGCTTTATCATCAGTCGAAGTAGAATTTATCTTCATTGTTTTGCCGAAGCGCAGATCGATCGTCATTGGAAGGTCAAAGGCACGCGTAAACGATTCCCGTAAAACTGGTTATAACACAAGAGACTATCACCATGCTTGAAATATTAATATAAAGTTTTGTACAGCCACAATCAGGCACTTGCAAGGGCTATTTTTATGCTACGGCTATGCAAGGTGTTATTATAAGTAAAGAGGGTAAGTCTTTTGTTCCACACGGTCTAACGTCTGCAAATAAGCAGAGTCTGTTACTGATGCATGTGAAAACGGACTCAGTCTCCTTGATTATGACTGGGTTGTAAATACCCAACACAAGCCAGAATGAGTCTAACGGTCTTGGAAAGCGAGACGATGTTGGCTATTTGATAAAGAAATTAGTCGTCGAGAGCATCCAGTTATGGGCTAGATTTTGTGAAATTGATGAAATCTCAAGGATTTCGACACCATTAAAAGGAATAGAATTGATCACTTGGTTAAACCCATTCTTGTGTTTACCGTTGATGGGTGTCCGGTTGAGCAAGGAACTAAGTGGATAGAATTTACCTCCAGACCACTACAGCAGTCACTTAAACATAAATGGTGACATCATCGACGCTCAACTGGAGAAAAAGAACTTTTTATTTGCTGGAAAGACTCTGGCCGAACTCAAGTCACAGTTTGCCGTTGACAATTATCCGACCGTTGTTAAATATATTGAGCTAATCAGCCCTTGGAACGTGAATTGTCCTTCAGACATAAAAAAATGATACGATCTCCACCTGCTATACTTGACTCAGATTATAAAGATCGCCGATGACAACGATGTTTCAATCCAAGAATCTCATATTTCAGCGTGGTTAAAAGTAAGTTGCTTCCTCCTCCTCTACATCCCTTTCAAACAAGTGAAGGATCTAAAGTTCCAAGGTCGATTCTATACAGCATGTACTGTCCGTCAGTTCAGTGTGGTAAGTGATAAGATTGTCACGGTACTCCACTTGCACTTCGCCTCTCTGGTCATACTGAGTAGCCACTCTGTCCTACACAAACATGAATATGTTCCGCCGGAGCGCATCAGTCCATTGAGTGTAAGCAATGCGAGATGATAGTCATAATCTAGGACTAAGAGGATAGAAAGAGTGCGGATTTGCTAGATGAAGAAGAGCTCGATTTGAACTAGATATCCCTTCTAAAGGACATATATCTCAGTCGGTAATGTTTTCCTGCTTGTTCCATGAAGTAGCATTTTACATAGCCACATGATGAAAAGAACGATGAGAAAAAAGTTTTGAAACGTTATGTCTGAAAATGTTTGATGTTAAAATGCCTTACTTTCGACCTCAAGAAACAAGACAGATACTCATTCCAGTAATACTTGTGTATAAACTACACAAAACTGAACTATATTAACGTTGAAAAGGCAATGAAACCACTAAGTAAAGCATTGCAAAAATAAATCCTGAGAATGAAACGCAATACCAGATATCACTTTAAAAAATAACCAAAATTGGATTAATTGTATTCAAATTCAGTTATATAAAATACAACAAAATAAGAGATACATAAATGTACAACTAACAAGTATCGATTGCGTCTTTCTCTTTTCATCTTTTCTGACTACTTCTCCACATTTCGCGGATTTGATATATATATAAGACTCCGATACTCAAAGAATCATTGCACAGCATTTTCCATGCAATCAGTCACGATCAGGATTGAAGATCACGAAGACATGTTTCCTCGTTTTCATACATAAATTTGCGGTTAAAGTAAATTAAGTAATATTTCACTAAATTCATTTCATCAAACTCACGCTTACCTGATTTTGGAATCTTGGAGATATTTACAAAGACTGTACCATCAACAATCCCGAATCCTGAACCGTGTACATACAAGGGCCTGTTTGAAAGCGATGCTTTTACATAGATAGACTGAAATTCAAATTTTAGGTAGTTGAAATCATTTTGGTTGCTCCAATGTGTGTAATTTGCTCTTGAAGACCGGTCAATGATGTAAGCAAACGTGGTCGTTGCATCAGTACGGTTTATGTGAGACAAAGTACATGTGCTGAGCGCTATTTCCGGCATTCCACTTTCTGGTGTCACTGAAGCATTAATAATAATAATAATAATACTACTACTACTAATAATAATAATAATAATAATAATAATAATAATAATAATAATAATATTATAATAATAATAATAATACTTCTTCTTCTTCTTCTTCTTCTTATTATTATTATTATTATTATTATTATGCAGTTTTGTATGTGTATGCATAGCGTTCAATGACACATCCGCACAATGTGTGCATTGCAAAATATGGTTTTAGAAAGGCATTGTATTTCTCAATGATTTTATTACGAGGATTGTTAATGTATAATTTATGATAGTTTTAAAATAGTTTTTCAATTATCAATAATCCCATGCCTTTTAAAATGTTTCTTGCTAAGATCTAAAGCTACAAAAGTTACAATCATAATACAGGTTTAAAATATTACATAGAATTTCACCTATGAATGCATTTCTCAAATCCATTAGAATTATTTAAAACGAGCCGTGTTTGTTTTCTATGTGACACGAATAAACAATATCTCTTACGTTTGGCGATTGTTACGAGACAAAGATTTGAATGATATTCTAAAATGGAAAAAAAGTAGTATCAATAATAAATGAAATGTCAAAATTTAAACGCTGCTTTTATTAGGCATGTTTTAAGAATGCGTGTATGTAGATTGTTATAATTGTAATGAATATAAAAATAGTGTATTCGAACAATGAAAACTAGAGCAATAAGGTTCCAATGAGGCAAGCTAATGATGAGTGGGATATGATACAAATGAGTCTAGGCGAAAGAGACTCAGTCTTATTCTCTTCTGCAAAATGAAAACAAAATATTTAATTCCTCCCTATTTCGTATATATTTGGTTCCTCCAGCCATCGGTAACATTACACGCTGTAACATACGTAACGTACGTAGCATGCAAACAATGCACCACGAATACAAAATACGGTCCACGGACCGGATCTGAATTTCTAACATTTTTATCCGGCCCACAAAACGGTTTACAAGATGGATTGCATCCTAAGATTAGATTCCGATAAAGTATATGCAATTGATTGTTATCAAGTGTATTTACCTTTTGTGGAAACAACAATGGAGAATTTATACAATAATTTGTAAGGTTATGTTACTAATTTAGTAAACAGGTGCGGCTCGTGACGGCTAACCAAACTTTGCTGATTGCCCCCATTGCGAAAACTATTGCCCAGACTTACAATTCACGCTGCAACTGTCCAGGCCGTCATTAACATTTCATCATCAATTCTAATAGATATTACTCTGAACTTCAATGTCTTACCCGAAAGCGACTTATCCTGCATTCAGATTTTCCCTAATATTTTAAATTTGGAGTCGAGTTTTGCTTATTTTATTTAATCTCTTCAGATTTAAACAAAATGTCTTGCTTAGGTTAGGAAACCAAAGGGCTAGTCACTAGTTAGTACAACTTATGATAGCATTTTCCGCAAAAATACAAAGCAAATGATATTGTATGCGTCAAGTGAAACTACCGAAGGAACCTGAACGAATATAACACTAAAATGATCATCCTTTTCCGTTTATATTAGTGGCCACTCTACTTAATAAATCTCTCCAAAGCAACTTCATTAACTTCCTAAAATGCATTGGATGACAATATTGCTTATGTTCCCAGGAAGAATTTCTGTGGCACCAAACAACTCATGAATATTTAGTATCAACCTCGGAACAATTATAGTTCACCTAACCAATACCATTTACTTCAAATGTACTTGATTCCATATTATATAGATGTGGCCTTATAGAAGGCACACAGTAAGTGTTTTTCTCTTCTTATTAATACCGCAAAACATATCTTGAGATGTCCCAACGACAAATTCCTTATGTAACTTAAACCTAAATACACTATTTCGAGTGTGGGGGTGCGTTGAAATCATATGAAATTAATATCCAAGTTCTATACACCGTAATTCAATTTATTAAAAAACCAAGAAAATGTTAATCAATAGTTTTTCTCCAGCATCGTGGTTGTTTGAAGAGCAGTTATATGATTATCCATAAACGGTATACATTGTGCACCTCTCTCTCTCTCTATCTCTCTGCCTGTCTGTCTGTCTGTCTGTCTCTCATAG
The DNA here is from genome assembly GCA_028554795.2 of Sinohyriopsis cumingii. NCBI lineage: Eukaryota > Metazoa > Mollusca > Bivalvia > Unionida > Unionidae > Sinohyriopsis > Sinohyriopsis cumingii. The sequence continues at coordinate 48,122,010 of CM068840.1, read as the reverse complement.
TCTGTCTTTCTCTGTCTGTCTCTCTATTTCATCCACACACGCACGCAAACAGACACATCCTAATGAAGTGTTTTTCTATGAATTATGTTTTTTTTTATATCTTTTTCTCTTAATCGCACTATATATATATATATATTGTCTTCACTCCCTATGCTTTTCTTGAAGTAATGCAAATTGTGTCTAATACACGGGTTGCAACCTTTGATATGCAGAAGCATGCAGTCAGACAATATGTTTAACTTTTTGGGTATCTGTGAAGGAAATGATCTGAAGCGGCTGTTGACTTCCGGATTTTGTACTTTTAGCGATTACAATTATGCAAAGGAATACATAAATAGGTGTAAATCAAACCATCGGAGGACGTACTTGTCAGGCACGCATCCTGTCCAGTGCCGTTGAAGCCAATATCGCAATCACATGAATCAGGATAGACGCACTTTCCAGGGTAGCACGGGAGCAAGTGTGAACACGCCACTGAAATGCCAGGTGTACTTTTAAAGCATACGTTACAATAATGATATTTTCTATTATATGCAGTAGGTAGTAAACAGTAAGTGGAGTCATCAGATCTATGGTAGATGCTACGTATGCTATAAAGACATTTTCATATACCGATTGTTGTATGACCTGCATCAGGTTCATTACTAATCGTACCCCACCTCCCGTCTTTGAATGTAATTACATGTGACTGCTACAATCTAGGTGATGATTATTCCATCCCTTTAAAACTTAAAAAAAAAAAAAATAAAAGGAAACGTTTTCCGTCAGCTCAAACGTATTAATTTGGAAAATAAAACCTTCAACAGCGAGTGCACTATTTAAAAAAACGCATTTTTTACATTGTGCATCGTAAGATGAGCAGTTGTGTCGGGGATACTCCGCAGTTAAAATGAAGTCTGTATATGTATGCTCTAGGACAATATACAAGAGACTAACTGCTATAACCATTAAATTTAAACTAAAGGAGCTTAAACTACAGATTAAACTTTCTCTGAATCATTCGCTGAATCATTAAACGACATATGCGTATAATATAGACGAAAACCATTGCTATTCAGACTGCATTGCTTGGAATATGTGGGACATAATTAGCAAATAATGGTGCCCCAAATCCCGTCTTTGAAAGTAATTACCGGGGACAGCTACAATCTAAGTGAGGATTATTATATCCCCTTAAACCTTAATACATTAAAAGCAAACATGGTTCCGTCAGCGCAAAAGTTTTAATTTGGGAAATAAAATCTTCAACAGAGAGCGCACTGTTAAGAAAAACGCTATTTTTACACCTTACATCGTAAGATGAGCAGTTGTGACGGGATGCTTCGCAGTTAAAATAAGGTCGGTATATGTATGCTCTGGGATAAAATACAAGAGACCAACTGCTATTAACATTAAATTTAATATAAGGAGCTTACACTACAGAGAAAACATTCTCTGAATCATTAAACGAATTATCCGTATAATATTGACCAAAGCCATAGCTATTCAGACTGTATTAATTTGGAATATGTGGAACATAATTAGCACAAAATATAAAGTCTTTATTCTACAGACATTACATTATTATTATTCAGTTAAGTCTTTCCCTGTAGTTTCATCTCATTAAATATAATTTTACTGGCTGGTATCTCACACATTTTGTACAGCATAAATATACCGACTTTTATTTTTTCCATGCATGTGCATCCGCGTCACAACAATAAACATTAGGCCGATTCGTCTACTAAGAAAAAAATTTCTTTAACATTGCACTCCCATTGCTATTTTGATTTTTCCAAATTATAATGTTTGCGCCGACGAACCAGGAACTGGTTTTAAATTTGTAAGGTATAGTGTAGCTGTGCCACGTAAATACATTTGAAAACCGGAGTTGGGGTGCGATTATTAATAGACCGGAGGCAGACTACAGTACCAAGCCAGAAGAAATTGATGGAGACCAATTCAAATATTTTCAAAATAAGTGTGTATCGACTGAAATGTTAAAGGTGTGGCACATGGGTTGAGAAGTATGTCTGATTGATATAGATTCTCGTTGTAGTGAAATGAGTTTTCGGACGATTTCAATAAACAGACTTGTACGAAATACTTGAAAAGCTATTGATACTTTATTCCTAGATTTAAACCTTTGTATTGTAGTCATGGATAAGAAAATCAAATGAATATAGGAGAAACGGCAATGTTTCTTTAAATCAGTTTGTGTCAATCATTAATATATGTCATTGCTCTTTCCCTGGCATTGCGTAATTGTGCAAGCGTAATTATTCATTATTTTAGGCAGTGAGTTCTGTCTAGGCACTGACAAGATCCAGTGGAACCCTTCTCATAATCTGCGATTTTTTAAATTTTGTCTGGCTTGTCCGACTCAACGTCAAATACATACTTCGCTTTACCTTAAGATCATTTTAAATTACCTCTTGAATTTCCATTTTCAAACAGCTCATTGATTTTAAAATGCTTGCTAAAATATGACAAAAGGAACACACATAGAGTATTGATTCGAGGTACAGGCAACTATTGGAGGTTTTACCATTCACAGCTGTATCAAAACGCGGACAATCTGTGTCTTCTGGTACTATTACAGCTGTGCCAAAATATAAAACAGTTTACGTTCGAACTGGGAATTAATTTTAGCTTTTCAAATTTTGTTTCAACCCACCTTTTGTACAAGCCGTGTAACGCCCAGATTGACCTGCTGGACATTCACATTCGTCTGGCCTGACACATGTCCCGCCATTTTGGCATTCTGGTAAACACAGAGCTGAGCAGAAAGAATGTAAAGAAATAATTTAGTTTATATTTCATTCGTCAACATATTGTTATAATTTAATATGATAGAAATGACTCATAAGAAAAACAAATTACATTTTAACAGCTAGCTCGTACACTATACTTCCTGTTTACGAGTTTACCTTAAATATTGACAAAAATAACATGTTTAATTCCATGGTTTTATGGTTATAGATCATAACAAATTCAGTTATGGTTTACAATGAAACCTATTGGGTGTAATATATAAAAACAACCAGTATATCCCTATAATTATGAATCATTACATTGTAAGCAACGTTAATGTCTAATATCAAACGAACTGCATCAAATATAAGTGCTAAAACGAACTAGAAGAGAAAGTTAGGTCAGACGCATGGAAAGTTAAGGGAAGTTGAAATGGATTATCCTTTTGTTGCAATGGATGATATTATTTGGCCACATATGGCAGGGATAACGGAATTTCAGACAGAAACCTTACAAAATCTGTCCGATAAAATCCGAATTTATGTTGTCTGTTCTCACAACTTAGCCTCGCGTGCAACGAATGATTTGGTAAATCAAATTAGGCTTACGAATATTACAGTTCTTGTCGCCATTGTGCCTCCATCCCCATTCACAATCCTTGTAGTAGTACACCTCCATCTTTAGTCGCCTTTTGTACGCCGTACACCTTCACATAAATATTTTATTGTTACGCAGGGAAATATATATTTGAAGCATCATTAGATTGGAATAATATGCATTTGCGTCATGTTATTTGAATACAGGCAAAATAAATGAACCTTGTTTTCGCGCTTGACTTTGAGTTAATGCAAATCAGATTATATTCTTTGTCATATATACATCGTCTAAGAAAGCCAGTCGAGCGTGTTAATATTTGAGCTTTCAAGTACCTGATTTTGTGTTTGAGATTAATATATTGCCATTATACGGAACATATGCTCATGTTTTGTGCATTCCTTCGATGTGATTATTTAAATGTAATATTATGTAAACTTGTGTTTCTTTATCACGATGAGTTAAAATATGTTTTCGAGAAATGTATCATTTTCAGTTGTAAAAGTCACACTCGCTTAACGTTTTCGTTCTAAATGCATGAAAATATTCTTTTAGTACATGGTTTTAATTTATGTTTCAGTAATAGTAACATACATAGCGCGACAACTTTCCAAAATTAATCGTTCAGCTTTAATTTACAAAGGTACACGTATTCTGTGATTACATTTCCGATACGTTATTACAAATGAAGGATATCTTAAATCATTTGGTTGAAATTACTTCACCGAAGGCATTCAATACAGTACTTACCAATACAATATCGTAGTGGTACAGTATGTTTCATACCTCTCTCTCATACCTCTAACAGTTATTGTCCTCCTGAAATAAGGATCACACGCAGCCCTGTAAACTTCTAAGAAAATACATATCTCCAATTTAATTCAACTTTGTATTTTGAGCCATACTTAGTGTAAATAAGGGTGTGTACGATAGAAATCTATATTTTCTTCAATTATTACTAGATATTGACATGAGACAATGGTGGGTAAGCCCCCTCTCGGCCTCCATCCCACCACTTCCTTGTGTTATATTGCTCTAATGTGATATCCATATTTATTTTAGCCGATTTATATATTCATTACATTTTAGGAATTTTTTGTTTGAGTATGTGGTAATTGTGTGGAAACATATTTCTTAGATTGAGAGATTAGATAACCATTAGGTGCCGCTTGAAACTTGAATTAGTTACAGGTTAGTTCGTTATTTTAGCTCCTATCAAGTTTTTCTAGTATGAGGAATTCTTGTGATATTCTCACGTACAATTCTCTTTTACTGCAAGATAGAAGTATGGCAGTGTTTTAGATATTTATTGCCTGTCATATGGTATTTGCCTTGAAATACCGATTTAAGGCTTAATATTGTATATTTATCTCGTGAATGTGTGATTATATTAAATTATGTGTGGCATTAGTGCGTTTGAGAACCTTTGCAACGTAACTATATGTGGAGAGCAAGGGACACGGGTTTATTGCAAACTAATTTTATATTTAGGTTAATAAACAGGGCAAAATATGCATAGAAATTGTAATGAAAATATGACAAAACTGAGGAAACCTGATTCTTTTATAAAGCAATCATATTGAGTCATAGCTATGTAGACAGCGAGAATATAGTATATAACTAATAATTATCCTCAACCTCCTCATCAACGTCATCTTCCTTGTCAACATATTCCAATAGATGCCACCACCTTCGGGGTCATCATCATTTTATGATGACATGAATATTTCTATCCTGTGTAAAATTATCTCAAATATTGTTTTACCAACATTGAAACAGTATTCACCGTTATTCATAAATTCATTGTTTATGCATGAAACATATATTCTATCATAAACACATGACATTACAAATGAAATATGTCAGGAAAATATAGTATTGATCACTTGATATAATTAGTATGCTATTGAAGTTATCATCATTTTAATTATTCATTGAATTTTTTTTATTAAATATTCTTCAGCTATCTTATTGCATCCTAATTCACTCCAGTTATTCTTCAAACACAACTTTGGTCAATCAGCATCTATGTTCATCATCATCATCATCATCATCATCATCATCATCATGGTTTGCATTATTAATGACGATGATGATGATCACGACGATGATGATAATGCTGGCAGTATTGGAAAATATTATTTATTAAGAAATATATATTGATCTTCGGTTAATTGTATGAATATTTGGGCTGGGTATTCTTCAATTACGTCTGCTATATGTTGCATCAATATCATCATCATTATTATCATCATCATAACTCTTGTGTGATGTATATCGGATAAGTGAATAGAAAATTAATTTACAATACTAATTTTAAAATATTCAATGAATCTTGCAAGAAATGGTAAAAATCGAATGTATCAACAGGGAAATTCCTACTTCAGGAGGTAAATAGCACAGTGCATATGGTTAAATATAAGATGATTTGCAAAAGTATTTTTTTCTCACATACAGACTAACAGTATTCAGAACCGATGAGATCTCCGATAAATATTAAACACCAAATTATCAGTAAAAGTTTTATTTTAAATGGTATGACATTTTATTTTAAATGGTTTGTGTGTATGTGTGTGTTTGTGTGTGTGTGTCATTTGTTATCAGCTTCTGACCTATACGTTATCCTTTTAGATGAATACTGCATAGATTAGACTTTCGTTCATCAATTATTAGGAACTGCCTTCATTTATAAAACTGTAATTTCCTTAAGCAAACAATAGTGTCTTTATTTTGAACAGGCTAGAAAAGACGTTCTAATCCTCCAATATTATAATTTAAAGAATTGTTAAGGGCAATTATAACTTGAAATATACAGTGGTTTTGAAAGTTTTAAATGGAATATTTTTCTGGCAAAATGAATGTCTAACATAAACGTGATTAAGATGAGCTTTTTGATTAGAGAAAAAATTAATGATCAATATATCTGTGAAGTTGTTCCTACCTTATTAAACAAATGATTTATATTTTCCTTTCCCTCTCTATTTGTGTTATAGCCATGTGATCATTATTGTATTAAGAACGAAACATAAAACTAATGCATAATAATTAGATCAATTTTGCTGAATAAAGGGATACAACCGTAATCATGAAACAAATATTCTCTCTATCCTATTTCCTATCTATCCTCTAGTATGAAAGGAAACCAAACAATACCTTATTGTGCTCTGTTTATTACACAATGTTAATTTTGTCTCCAATGAGTGACCGAAGCTCTGTTTGTCTCATTGTTAATAATTTAATATTTGTAAACAGATGAACACGTGGCCCAACCTTGTCATGCCTTTGTTTGTATGGAGCAATAAAACATAATATTTAGCATAGTTCTTTGAATTATTGTATTAACTGTTCATTCTTCATGTAGTTCGTTCCTACCGCTACAACAAAGTTTGCATTATATTAGATATTTAAATCTAGTTACGACGGTTTTGGTAATGGTTAACATTTGGCAACAAAGTTCACTCTGCAATTAAGATCACAGATCTTTCTCTTTCGAGACTTCAATATTTGGCACGCAGACCTTCATTTTAATAAATCACATGTTGATTGTTTATAAATGTTTTGTAACGCTATTGCCAATATATATGGATTTAACTGTAAATGAAGATATGATGACTACTTTGCTATTGATTATTGAACATTAAACCACAAAATCTGTTTTAAGCATTGAGAACAACACATCTTATCGACAATATTTACAACACTTTTTAATGTAGCAACGTTATTAGCAGACATTACCTTTTAAAAGGATAAAGAAAATTAAAAAACTAATAATAATAACATACACCTGCTCAAATGTAATTAGGTTTATTTCGGTTAGAATACTAACAATCTAACTAGTTCCAATTATAAACGAAACGTTAAAGGCTCCTCTAGTTCAATAATTGATTTGATACCTGCATACAGCATATCAAAGTACTAAATGCTCCTTTCTTAGATATAGTGATGCGATATATTTTCGCTCAATCAAAGTAACAAACGTTTTGAGGAAGAGATAGAGAAAGGGTAGTGCACATTCTCTACGGAAATACTCCTACAAGGCGATTGTGTATGGCAGAATAATGCTTTTTTAAATTTGCTTTTTAATAACTATTATTACTGTATTGCCAGAAAATGTATTACTTTCATTGGGTAAACATACAATATACAGTCAAACCTGCACTAGAAGTTACCCCTATAGACAGATCACGGACCTGCCCATAATTACAGCGTTCCGGAACCTTTATAGGCCAAAGTACTGCATATCTTGTTCACTGCTGACTGTAAGTGTTCAGAATAAAGTGTTTGGAAGACATTTGGTGTCTGCAGAAATGATCAGTAGTCATATATATGATATCTGGAACAATAAAACAACCATAGACAAATGTACATGGGGCACTGATCCTTGTT
>CM068840.1:48054297-48111797 GCA_028554795.2 Sinohyriopsis cumingii | reverse complement strand
ACTTATTATATATGTTAGAAATTCTGAAGTAGCCAACCTTTGCTTCATTAGTTCTATAATTCAAAGTAACCAATATCGTTTGCTGTAAATCGCCCACTACAAACTAAAGGGTACTGCCACTTTTAGTGTTATTTTTACAATTTATGGGGGGGGGGGTTCCGAGTGGCAGATTGTCTAAAGTGCTCACTGTTATGGATCACTGCAATCTCAGCTCTGTCTGCGTAAGTTTGAGTCTCCAGGCTCGGCTAACGTCGGTACGTGAGAGAGCCTGCCAGTAGCTTCTTCCTGGATATATGGATCTTCACGAGGGTTTCCAGGGTTCTCCCTCCACCAGTTATACTGGCCGTCAATATTTGGCCTATCTTGTACTGAAAAATGGCGTTAAACCCTACAACAACAACAACAACGTCCACGATTTGTAGAATGCACATGATTCGTTCATGAATTTGGTAATAGTACCATAAAACAATTACAAGTGAAATGTTTATGACTCACATATTATCCTGCTGAAATTTAAAGGTTGAAATCTGTGTCAGCCATCGATGAAAACAATTAAGAAAACAAAGCATTACTACTCATTTGGACTGACTGTATATGAATGTTGGGATGTATAACATTGCCGCTATGTGAAGGAAGATAATCGAACTGACGGGGGATGTTGCAAGGCAGAAACATTCAAAAATCAGTTTTAAAAAGGAAGTAAAACTTGGAAATACTATAAGCGACTTAATTTAGTAAAAGGCGCCTAATAGAATCACGAGAAGCTGTGGCTCAGTGGTTGGAGTATAGTACTGTCAAACAAAAGTTTTCAGGTCAAAATCTCACCATTGGTTCAGCAGACGTTGGCTACGGATGTGCACTCTTGAGAAAAGTACATCAATCTAATTGCCTCGACACTAAATAGCCTATTTATATTTCTGCTCTGTAAAACACATTCAAAACATTCAGGTCTCGAACCTGTACGACTGCTATAATATGTTATCGTTTTAAATCGAAAATCTATTTACATCTTAGGTTTCAAGGAAAATTAAATCTGTTCTCACGTAAAGCAATATAATAGGATGATGATAACTTTCTGTTTAATGTTGCACATTGTAAGATGGGTCACAGGTTTTAAGTCTCTGTTTTTAGCAGTATATGTGGTATTTCTCGAGAGGCAAACTTCACACATGAGACGTTTGAGATAGTACCGGTAATAACGAGGCCGTGCGTTGGACAAGGGGAAAGTATGCGATGTTATAAATATTCGTAGTGTTAGCATTTGTGGATCAGTATAGGGTCCTACTGGAATCAGGATTGAATCCAACACACATCTTTACTAACCGGATGATATAAAACAATTAGGGCGTCCAACGTTCACCTACATGTTCAAAATGGTGCCGTTGATGATGCTATACAGCTGACAAAGTAATGTTTCTAACTTGGCGGTGGCCATATATAAGGCATATAAAAATGATGGAATATTTTATCAAAATGGCTGAGACTATAAGTAATAGCAATGACTTCAATCGTGGCACTAAAGAAGACACACTGGAGTGTTATATTAAAAATATCACATGACTAAATACTACAAGTTTGAATCTGACGAATAGACCTGAAAACTGGATAACGAAATATAGCATAGACAAAACAATGCTAATGTGTGGAAATTAAAAAAGACCGTCTAAACATTATTTAAACAAATGTGCTGAAGACAAAGAGTAGTGCTAAATTTACCAAACAGAGAGGGAAGTTAGCGGAAACCAAGCTGAAAAGAGAGCAAGCCTTTAAAGTGTTAACAACTTTTACAAGTGTAAAAAGCCATTTAAATGTTTGAGATTTTTTTAAACAAAACCAGTAAAAGGAAGAAATGGGAAGCTCGTATATTTACTATCCCAAATACTACATGACATGTGATATTTTGTTTGAACTTGTCTGCATTTTTTCACTTTTGTTTCAAAATGTGTTTTTGTTTATACATTTTATACAGCTTTTCTTGAACAGTTTAGTTAAAAATTTAAAATTTTCTTTACTATTCATGCTTGTATGCTCTATGTATGTGTGTGGGGGAAGCGGGTAATATCACAACTTTCTCACCGAGAAATTAATTTTACTTACCCCCTCCAGTCCTCATTTGTTCCAATGAATTGTGAAGAAATCATAAGAAAGACACACAGAAAAAGCGTAAAACTGTTAACCATCTTTGTCAAACAGAATATAATGTTTAAGAACTCTCTTGCACCCTGCCAATTCACAACTAATCTACCGTCATGGGAGGAAACCAAGCTAACTTGCTGCTGGCGAAATTGTGAACAAGGAAGATATTTATATATTAGGGTATTGCAGAATGAGAAATTAATTTCGGTTAAGGCTTGATTTAAATCTTTTGTTAAGTTTTAGTCACGAGTCATGCAGACTAGCACCTTATTACCATCTATATCCCTATTTACCGTCTATATCCCGTCTATTATCCCTATATCCCTATTTAGCTCATACGCAAGTACAAAAAGTGCAGAATTAGATCTGCATCTGCATACTACCACAGAAATCATCGTTTTTTTACGAAAGCTCAACCGGTCTACGATGTTCGCAGTTTCCTGTTTTTCACCTCTTTTAAGTTTCTATACAAAGCCATACAACTTTAGTGCACATAACAGTTTTTGAAATTAGATACCGACTAGTAAGTAAAACAACTTTAAAGTTTTTATTTAAAACATCTGCAATAATAATAATAATAATAATAATAATAATAATAATAATAATAATAATAATTTTATTTTTATTATTATTATTATTATTATTATTATTATTATTATTATTATTATTATGTTAGTGTTATAAATATAATAGTGTTTCATATTGTCATCGTGACTCAGCATTGACAAAATTAGTAATGAAATACTTTCAGATTAATTTGGACGGTCTCGTGATCAATGTCACTAAGTGAATGATATTGAAACGTAAAACTGTACCAAGTGGAACAACACGACGAATTAATTTCAGCAAATGCCGTTTCCGTTGTACATTTATAACTCTTCTGCACTTTGTTGAAATGTTTTTTAATTTACAGTTGAACGACACGAATTAAGAATAACAATAAAGTTTGGTCTGCTTTTAAATAATATGTCCTTTACATAGTCAGGCAGTCAGCTATCTATTAGTTAGGGACGATTTGGATGAGTATATCACGGACAAAATTTAGAAGATTTCAATAACTTGATTTCAAGTCAGAATGATTTTCCGTCATGTTATAATGTTAAGTTACTTAATCCGATCGCTAGATCAACAAGTTCTTCTACTGGTTCTTTACCGTTTAAAACCTATTGAAAGCAGCATTACGGATACCACAATTGGTTTCTTGTTAGGAGGTTTTGTTTTGTTATAAATTTATTTCTCCTGCAGCAGCCGAAGTATTGATTTTTTTTCTTCACAAGCATCTACATATCTGCATTGCGTTCTTAGTAGAAGAGAATCCTGTTTATCATTATAGTGCTAACAACTGATGAATTCGATTTGATAATGTACACATGTTGCAATATGGGGATCAATGTAACAGTGCAGTACTTCCTTTCAATTTAATGAGAATAATTGAATGGTGACGATTATTATATAATATCAGAATCAGAATCAATCTGGTCAATGTCAAGAACTTGAGACGTGTGGGTGATTCACCTTTATGTAAATAACGTGACGTATTGTCTATCGGAATAGTACAAGAAATCACAAGGCAAATTATGTTTCTACTAACATACTGTTGTACACATACTGCATGGAAGTTATTTAGAAGGAACCATTTTGAGCGATCCTCTTGGAAAAACCACTGGTATGGATGAAGTATTCATCTGGCACATGTTCTATGCCCTACGTACGTTGCAGTAGGTGCGATATATTGGTAAACGATTGCTCCAGTCAGAAGTATGTCTCTGGAGCCTTCCCTGCAGCCCACATACAACTCTAGTCTAAAATGGAGGCTAGATGGTGTATCTTAGCATGTGATCATCTTTCTCGCTCTCACTGCGTGGGCATGCCATACATGTTAGTTCTGGCACCGGAATGATCTCATTATAATCGCTTGTAACAAAAGTGAAGCAGATTGGAAGGAATTTCCCATGGATTTATACTTTTATTATGGCAGACACACTAATTTTGGTCTAAAAGATATTACTTGAGAACCTCGAAGATGTATGCACAAAGTTGGTTTTACTTGTTAAATCTAGGCAAAGCTACTGAGAAGCAATCATTTTAACACTTCTTTATAAAGGCCTTCAGTAGATGTTTAAGCTCCCACCATTGTATCCTAATTACTTGATTAATTACGCAGGTACTGTTGTGGAGTTTATCTCTATTATAGTATGACTTTTGCAAATACCCATCAAGAGGGATAAATCCAGAATATGCAGAAGCAACAACTACCAATCAGATTGGAGTATTAGCAATGACTGCGCCCTTTCAAATGCATCACTGCATCACTTTTGTATCTTTATCACCGCTCTGGTGACAGTTACATACATCCTAGATACATTCATGATACAAATGAAGCACTGATTTAAGAATGAGTAAAGTCTGATGATATGTGATATCGAATTTAGTTTGGTTTAGTTTGCACTAATACTGGGCATTTACTATTTCAATGTTAAAAGTATATCAGTCTATGGCCTGGCATGCATTGAATTGGACTAATTTGTTTCACTAAATTCATCTACTATTCATTATGTTTAAGACGATGTTTAATTCAGTTGAACAACACTCTAGTACATGGAGAGTCAAACCTAGTACGGTATTTTAACCTATTATATTTTACCTATGTATTTACATATCTTATCAGTTAATTAGTTTTCATGCAAATACATTTGTATAACTATGACCGCTGTATATTCTCAACACTTTTCTTAATTTGTCAGTTGGTTTCCTGGTACAGCAGGGACCGTTGTTGCGGCGGGATCCTTGGGATTTCGATTTTATTATACATCCCTCTAGCCCAGTTATATGATACTACCTTCCTTGCGGTAGAGAGAGGCAGGCATAAGTGGGTATACAGATGATTCACTCAGGAGTATGCCGGAGGGACTCAATTCATCTTTGTTACCAGATCATCTAGCATCGCTATGCGAATCTCAGAATCGGTTCGGTGGGTTTTGATCTCTCTTTAATTCCTCGAAAGTAGCATGATTAATAACAGTAATCAAGTACTAAAACATTTTCTACGATGGATAGATCAGAACTGGATTATGCTGGTTAATTTATTCTTATCTAGTTCAGGAACGATATCGTACCCATGGTTTAAGGAGGTCACAACTTGCTAATACAGAACAATCAGTATTGTTCAAGTTTCAAACATAGCCCAACATTCCAGATAGATGTTACTGGAGTGGAGCATATATATATATATATATATATATATATATATATATATATATATATATATATATATATATATATATATATATATATATATATATATATATATATATGCTGGCTGATGTAAATACACGTATACCATATTTTGTTCAATGTCGTGCAAGGCAAAGGCTTTTCATCTGAGTCATCGACACTAATTTTACAAGTTCTTTACCAAAACACTGCACAGACACTTCGAATGTCCATAGCATTTTGCAACGCATGCCGCTATAGACCTATGATGTAAATTGTGACCATGAAGAACAGCCCTTAAACCTATGGAAGTTCTTGCATTATATCGACAAGATGACATGTCCTATTCTAATTATACAAGCGTGTGCACTGATTTGAGGCTTTTGATTAGGAAGAACTATTCGGTGGCTTACAGTAAAACATGGTGGCAATAAGGTCAAACTATATAGGGCAGTGATTTAATTGAAAGCAGAAATATCTTACAATTATGTGAGAATTGTTGTCATCGCTTATGAAACCAGATGAAAGTCCACCAAATGTTAACAATCATTAAGAGTACAGTCACGTCCCTTTCAGATTGTTTGAGACTTTTGTCTCGCATTTAAATGAAACGAAGAAACAATGATCATATATATATATATATATATATATATATATATATATATATATATATATATATATATATATATATATATATATATATATATATATATATATATTGTTGTTATTTGTTGGCTTGACTTCGCTTGCGAAGATTAGGAAGCATGTCCATATCTATAGCACGCATGCTGGTGGCTGACGAGCCTTATACGTGATAGGCACGTCCGTCGACAGAGGCTGCAGGGGAAAGTCTGGGTTATGGTGGGTGCTCCCGATAGTTCCCGGTTTTTCTTCGCCATCGTTTTTCCTCCAAGATGGCCCGTCTGTTTTATTCAAAGGTTTCAGCGGCCTGGTGAACTGTACGACGCCAGCTTTTACGGTCAGCAGCTTGTGATTCCCATTGGCGGTGATCGATGTCACAGGCGGTGATGGTCTTTTTCAAGGTGTTTTTATATCTCTTTCGAGGTGCTCGTCTATCAATGTGGCCATTTGACAGCTCACCATACAGTGCGATCTTTGGCAGGCAATGATCCTCCATCGTGGACACGTGCCCTGCCCAGCGAAGGTGTATCTTCATAAGCGTGGCCTCAACGCTGGTGATTGTTGCTTCCTTAAGGACTTCATTGTTGGTGACGAAGTCACTCCAGTGGATGTTGAGGATTGTGCAGAGGCAGCGATGATCGAAGCGTTCAAGGAGGCGGAGGTGGCTGCTGTAGGTTACCCAGGATTCGGCGCCATACAGAAGGATGGTCAGTACGACAGCTCTGTAGACGCTGGTCTTTTTATCTCTCTTGAGACTGCCATTGTGCCAGAATCATTTACAGAGTCCGCCGAGGCGCTGTTTGCCTTAGCCAGTCTGTTGTCTATTTCTTTGTAAATCTTAGCATCAGAGGATATCACACAGCCCAGGTAGGTGAACTGGTGGACTATGTTCAGCTCTGTTTGATCAATGAAGATGTTTGGTGGTCGGTACTCTTCCTTGGGAGCGGGCTGGTGAAGCACCTCAGTTTTCTTCAGGTTGACCTCAAGACCAAAGAGCTGGCAAGCTTCTGCAAATCAATATGTTACGCGCTTTAATGCAGTTTCCGTGTGGGCAGCAAGGGCGGCGAAGGGAAGTTATCTAATCAGTTTTTCCAAGGTCTTGGTGTTGGCATGAAGTCGCCTTAAGTTGAAGAGGTTGCCATCAGTCCGAAATAGGATATAGATGACATCTTCGTCATCAAGGTCTTTTGTTGCTTTTTGGAGCATCATGCTAAAGAAGATTGAGAACAATGTGGGGGCTAAAACGCAGTACTGTTAAACGCCATTTGCAATGGGGAAGGTCTATGACGGTTCGTTATTGTTTCTGACGTGATCAAGCTGGTCTTCATGTAGTTGGATGACCATGGTAAGGAATTTTGGAGGACAGCCGAGCTTTTCAAGGGTTTTCCACAGTCCAGTTCTGTTCACCATATCAAATGACTTAATCAGGTCCACAGATGAGATGTACAGTCCTTTGTTTTGTTCTCGGCATTTTTTGTGGATCTGACTCAGGACGAACACCATGTCAGTTGTGCACCTATTGGCTCTGAATCCATATTGACTCTCTGGAGCATATTATTCTGCAATGGGCGGCACCAGTCTGTTTAACAACACTCTAGCAAGGATGTTGCCTGCAATGAAGCGCAGAGTTATCCCACCACGGTATTTTGAGCAGTCAGACTTTTCCCCCTTGTTTTGTACAAGGTGATGATGACTGCATCTCGGTGGTCTTGTGGAAGTTTCCCTCGCTCACAGCAGCAAACGAAGAACTCATGGAGTTTGGTGTACAATGCTAGACCTCCTCTCTTCCATATTTTCCTGCAGCCTTTCCTGTCTCCAGTTGTTCTATAGCTTTTACAGTCTCTTGCAGTGTGGGTGCCTCATCAAGTTCCATCTTAGGTGGTTGTTGTGGGATGCGATCAATATCTGCGTCCTGGACTGTACGGCTAGTGCTGAAGAGGGTGTGGAAGTGCTCTGACCAGCGGTTCAGGATAGATTACCAGTCAGTGAGTAGCTCTTGACCATCCGCACTTCGTAGGGGGTCTGTATTTTTAAGGAAGGACCACACACTGATTTCAGCGCTTCATAGAACCCATTATAGTCACCAATGTCAGCATACAGCTGGGTTCTTTCTGCAAGGTTTTTCACCATTCATTTTGTATGTCTCGGAGACTTCACTGGAGGGAGCTGCAGATAAGGCGGAAGGCTGCTTTCTTCTGTGGACAGGATGGGTGTGCGAGATGGGCTTGGTACGCTGATCTCTTTTTGGCAACCAGTTCTTGGATCTCTTGGTTGTTTTTGTCAAAACAGTCTTTGTTTTTCTTAGTGGTGAATCCAATGAATTATTCTGAGGTCTGCAGAATGGCAGCCTTGATGTGATTCCACATCTCTGATGGGGGTAGATCTAAGGGACAATTAAGTTCTTCAAATCTAGACTGCATGAAATCTTGAAAATCTACATTGACTTCTTCAAACAACATGGTTTTGATATGGAGCTCCCTTTTCGGGGTACCTCCTTGTTGTTTTGGCCTGAGTTTGAAGTGGAAGTCGAGCTTGCATCGGACACTACGATGGTCTTTGTGGCACTCTGCACTGGGCATCACTCTGGTATGAAGGACATATTTTAAGTCCCTCTGGCATACTATGATGTAATCGATTAGGTGCAAGTGTTTTGATCTAGGATGCATCCAGTTAGTTTTCAGGCTGTCTTTCTGCTGGAATGCGGTGTTTGTGATGGTGAGCTGTAATTCTGGGCAAAATTCAAGAAGTAGGCGCACACTGCCATTGTAGCCACCCAAAGCATCGTTTCCCAAGGACGGCTTTCCGGGCTTCTGAGTCTCGGCCCACTCTGGCATTGAAATCTCTGAGGATGATTACTTTGTCGCTCTCTGGGACGCTCTTGATAAGTCTGCGCAGGTCAGCGTAGAATCCATCCTTTTCAGAAGGTTCTGCTTGGAGTTATGGAACTTCCACACTGAAAAGTGTGGCGTGTTGTTAGTTCCCTAACGGGAGACGCATGAACATAATGCGGTCGTTGTGACCAGCGCGATGGTTTGTTAACGTGGTGACGATTGTGTCCTTGACCATAAACCGACTCCTGAAAGTCGTTTTTCAGTTTTTTTGTTTTCCTGACCAGTACCTGGTGTATCCAGTGCAGAGTTCTCTAAATATTCCCTCCTCTGAAAGGCGGATTTCGCGAAGTTCAGCAATATCAACAGTAAGGCGAGAGATTTCGTGTGCGATTAAGGCAGAGCGTCGTTCTGGTTTGTTGCTGTCGGTAGAATCTAGGATTGTTCTGATGCTCCAAAAAGCCAGATTTAGTGTTTTGCCACGATGTGAATCAAGTGGGGCCTGCCTTGCTTTTTTTTCCTCTGTTAAATTTCGACCGCGTTGGAAGATGCCCGTTGGCTGCGGCAGGCCAGCTTGTTGGGTAAGGAGACGAGCTATGGCTAGGCCACCTTTTCTTGGCCCCTCTCCATGCGGAGCAAGCAGTGTTGTCCATATAAAAGGCTGCTTGGTCACTCAGGCTGCTGCCGAGTGATGGTGTCGTCTCTGGATCAACACCAGACGGCTAAAGGCCTGAGTCGCCTGCATGCAGAATTGGAACTGCGGCTTCCAGTGACATCTTTCACCTGCCGTTTTCGCCCCTTTCCCATCGCTGCAGGGCTTGATAGAGTCGAACGTAAACATTAGACAGCAGACAGTTCCTTCAAGCCTGCGCAATGGAGCTTTTAGGTGGAGTGCAGTCTGCTCAAACTGGCCCCACCCTTTAAACCTGGGATTCATCTGCCATGGCTCAGCAAGCGTGGACGGTGGCCAACCATGACTGAAGAGATGACCCTTCCCTGCTATTTCGATCCATAGCTGGCCGGCCACAGCCGCAATCCACTAATACGCATGGTGTGCCTTAGTCCCGAACACTTGGTCGTTGATCTGTAGAGACCTTCCACCCTATCCGGTGACTTCCCTGTAGAACTTCATACACCTAGTGATGCAGTGTTAACATCACCCCTTTAACGTCGTTTGGCCCGCCAGCTGAAGCGGTGTGCCGCGATATGCCAAGAATAATTCCTTCTTGGAGGCAGGCGTGAGAGATTTAGGTGATGGATGAGAACCAGTGTGTCCGTCCACTCAGAGAATGCAGCTGCCAGACAACAAAGGCACTGCCTCTATCTAGAGCCCCGTATACCCCATATATATATATATCTATATATATATATATATATATATATATATATATATATATATATATATATATATATATATATATATATATATATATATATATATATATATATATATATATATATATATATATATATATATATATATATATATATATATATATATATATAATGTATTGGCACTTCGACAGCAACAACATATCTACCTGTGTTGCAGTTTAGGAGGATCCAGTGTGTCCAATATTTATTTGCATAACTGCAGTTGTGCTTGAAAACATGAAACACGTTTTCAGTTGTCATGTCAGAATGTTAACACATACGTCATACAATGAGCAATAGTTGGATAAGGACAGGCCACGCAACAGTTAACATCAGAGCAACTGTGGGCGACTTTAAACTAATTTTTCAAAGAAATAAAATACATTAAATTAGGATAGAACATTCAACGTCTTAGAAAATGCAAAAAAGCAGTCTTTTTTCCTTACGAATGATAGTTCTAATTTATAAGACAAGTACAGAACAGTATCAAGTCGTGCGATACAAATTTTATAATGAACTCCCTATAAAAGACAACACTGCTGAAGGGACATGATAATAAATGTAGTCCTAGCCTATTTTTGTGCATTTTATCATCTCGTTGCGTTTTTGATGCATTCCTTAGATTTATTAATTCTTTGGACTGAGTTATAGGAGATTTTTTATTCTTTAAAATATAGGTATTATTGTGTGGTTCTCTGTGTACATTTTGCGACATTGTACCCTAAGTAATGAGGCATTCTTGGCGGTTAAGAAGTAAAATATGTGACCCACGGTACGTACTTTTTGTTTGCAGCCCAGCCTCTCAAAACAGTGAAATATAACCGATGACATGATGATTACTAAGAGTTTATCTTTGGAGATATTTTATATTAACATAGGATTTATTAGGATTTGGACACAATGGGAAGTTCATTACTGGATAACAAATGTGAGGACTATATAGAAAAAAAAATAGCTAAATCTGAGTCCGTGGATATAGTCAATTTATTACACTATTCTCCTGATTGTATCGGATACAGTTTTTATCTTTCTTCATATGATCAACATACTTTGTGCTCAATCAAAATAAGAGATATGAAGTCTATATCATAATTGTATCAATTTTCATCCATAAGTTAGAAGTGAATTTATCTTTTTTCAAATGTATTTTAAATGAGCTGTCTTGTGAGGCTTTTTACATTTACTATTCATGATACGAATGATCTCCATAGCCACAACGGAAAACAAATAAATTGTATTTACACAATGAACAATTGCCTATTGTATAGTTCATTAAGTAACTGAGCCACCCAGGAGGCAAATTAAATTAGTAGTATTAGTAACCAAGATTTGTGTGTGAACCTAGTTTCTGTCCAATTTTCACTGCTTTGAAATTTAATGGCCATTTTAATAGACTTCCGCAATGTCAGAGTATATCATATACACGAAAATTGTTATCAAATTACGTCGTCAGAATGATTCATGCATATATCAGCTTAGGAGATTATAGTCACTGTTATATTCATAATTATTCTGCACTATGTAAAGTACAAAATATTGGGATAAACAGCTACGGGGACAATGAGTTCGCAACTGTAATCTGTGATCCCACTTATAATCGATATTTACTTGCATTGTGAGTTGTCAGCTTAAATTTGAATATTGGTTAAGTATTTAAACTTTGCCTCATCAACGATGAATCTCAAAAGATAACCCAATAGATTTGATAGTTTCATCATTTAAACTCTGACAATGAATGATGAGATAATTTACACTAACCCGACAATGACATGATTTGCACTAACCCGACATATAATATGTCTAAAGGATTCTAGCTATTTAACCTTTCAATACTCAGGGATCAGTTAACGGAACCAGATAATTCACAAATAAGTGAAGTAAACATGAATCACACTAGCTGTTATATATCTATGACAACCAACCAAATCAAATAAGAATTTAAGACAAGCTAATCATTGCATAAGAGAAAGTAACTTAATCGAAAACAAAATTAAAGGAGGTGTTATATAGGACGAAAGATAATTGCAAAACAGAGAGAAATAAAATAATCAGATAAATATGCAACTTTGGCGTACAGACTACATTATCTATATTTAACATGGATATCGCTTATAATCCTAAAATACCTTAAAGTGTATAGCTTTTTAGGTCCTTTTGAGACAAGGAGTTACTTGTTTTGATCCAACAAATGACAAAGTATATATGCATGTTTTATTGACCAAAGAGATTGAAAATCAAAATTCATTTTCTTCTTTTATTTATTTCATATTGAGATTAGACCACAACACTAAGTGACACTGATGAATCTATACTTAATCCACCACAATTTGTCCATTGCGAATTACATAAAAACAGAGGAGCCTGTAAACTGTTATGGATCTAAAGAATGTTATGTCAGTAGACTATATAGAACCGTATTACATACATACTTTTCGAACAATGAAAAAGAAATTAATGTTTGATTATTGGCAATTACTAACTTAAAATCTGTTTCCCTGAACATTCAGGTAAACAAATTGTAACAAAAGAATAAAAAGCATTTTAATTTAGTATGCGGGTATACGTCACTGTTGCCGAGATAATATTAATGACTTTTAGACCTTTGTTTTGAAATATGAGCAGTATAGACCATTGATAAGATCCTCACGAATATTAATGTATCGCGCAAATGAGGTTAAGATAGGCAGATGGAGAAAAAATATGGCGTCCTAATGTACATCGAGTAACGATCTGAGCTGTGTGCCAGATATTTCTTTTACATTCGTTGAGAATTTCATTACGGGTGTCTCCAGCAGTTCAGAGAATGAACAGATGACAAAAGGATTCAAGTATTACAGTGAGGGATATGTCAATTCTCTTAAACGTAAGTTGTTTTACGTCGTATCTTGAGTGTTCTTTTTCTCTACAGCCCACAAAATACAAGTCAACGATATAGAAATGAAACAATTTAAAGCATGAATTTTGTTTCTGAATCTCAAATTCTTCCAAAATGTTGTTATCCACTCTCTCTGTATTGGTTGTCTCACTGCAGGTGGTTTTCTTGCTTTCCCTTCAGTTGCCCAAGTAAAAATTGATGGAATAGCATCTCGTTTTAAGCAACGTCTGTTGGGTGTCCATCTATAGTCATGTTGCTTAAAGTGTCTAGAACAGACAACTGTATTTATGACAATCTAACAAAAGAAAAAATAAGCCATGAGTTAATTGCAATAATTAGTTGTAAAAAAAAAGTTATTTCAGCACAGGCCGTTGAAATTATATCACTAGTAAATATAAATACCAGAGTATGAAGACAAAAGCGAGGGAAAAATCACACACACACACCGATATATATATATATATATATATATATATATATATATATATATATATATATATATATATATATATATATATATATGTGTGTGTGTGTGTGTGTGTGCGTGTGTGTGTGTGTGTGATTCCCTTTGGAGGGGGATTCTCTGACATTAACTTATTACAGTGATATAATGTCAATGGCTAGTGATTTAATCGTGCGTTTTCCCTTACGTTTACACATATCAATATGTTTTATAAACAGTTTCATTAATTCGTATCCACTCTCTCTCTCTCTTCTCTCTCTCTTTCTCTCTTTCTCTCTATCTCTCGTAATTTCATTCAACTTGTACTCTGATCATTTTCATTGTACTGGTGCTATCTCTCTTCTCTATCGTGGTCATTTACATTCTGCTTTCTATGTTTTTTAACGAGGTAATAAAGTTCACTTTTTAAGTACTTACTACTCCTACGTAAATTCATAATTTCTTATATAAATGCGCTGCGTCAAGGTACGCCCAGCTTTCGATGACCCCGTTATGTAGAATGGGACTAGTCTAGGGGTAACATTTTTAGAAACCTGTCATTATAAGACACACATACTTACAATCATTTGCTTCATCGACAGAATCTATCTTGCGTTTGGATGTCTCTTTCTTAAATCATTCAGTTACAAGAAAATATAAAAACACCAACAATCATCCAGTTTCTTGCCTTAAATTTCGGCCCCTCATCACGACGTATTGCAACAATCCATTTTCTAAGAAGCTCCATCTTCTTCACTGATGCAATATGGTGGAAGCTTAAATCTATGTGAATTCTCGCATTCCCATTGCACAACGGAACACAACAATAATTGTCATGATTTTTTCCGTTGCCGGTATCAACTGTAGCAGCCATGGTTCCGAGGTAAAATGAAGCTGGTGCCTATCTTAGCCTCGTTTTGGATTCGTTGACATAGGGTCACATGAATACATGAATACATTCTGAGAATGGTCTATAATATATGTACTCTCATTAGTTAGTGGTACAACATAACGAATCAGCGGAATATTTTCGATGAATACATTTTTTATTTTCGCTATTTAATCCAAATGAATTATAACAAAAAAGATGAAGCCACAACAAATTTGTAAATTAGAATAGGAAGAAATTCAGCGAGTATATAACAAGGGCACTTGGTTATGTGTACGACAGATTAAAAGAGTAATAGTCGGTCGGTCGGTATATAAATAATTTTGATAAAACATTTGATTTTAATTCTTCTGTTAATGCTGACGATGTTGTTATTTTTGTAATACCCAATCAATCAAGAGTTAGTAATTGTTGTCACAACTATCTGATTAGCAGATAACTGAAGGGCATCACGTTGTTGGCATTATATTAGTCGAACGAGTTTAATTTGGCTATAAAATAGTTGAAGGAGTGAACGGACTGCGCTTCGCTATAATTGCAAGGAACAAGCTGTCTTATAAATCGTAAAATCTAACTAAAACAATATGATGATCACATATGGAAAATATATTAATCTTCATAGCCAGGAAAACTGACATGATGTCTTTTTTATAAATCGTAATATTTAACTAAATAAATATGATGCATACATATCTAAAATATATAAATCCTCACAATCAGGAAAACGTACAACATGGTGTTAATCATCTTAATCCAATAAACTATTGCGTTACAGACACTACAAGAAGTATAGAGCCGGAAGAACAGTTGCAAGATGTAATATCTTGTTTAGGACAAACTATTGTAACTGTACCAGGTAGGTTTTGTCTTAACGTTTGATGTCAATATTAAATGTGATGCAAACAATTCAGTAACACACAATATTCGATGAATGTCGATTAAGGCCATTTTCTTAGAGTAATTGTGTTTTGTATAAAATAATTTCAAGATATTCCTGACGATTAACGTCTTGTATTTACCAACATAGTTGAGAACTAATAAAATAGTATTTTGAACAAAAACGGTAAGTTACGGCCACTAATAGTCAATGCACGAATCACTGGTGTAAATATTATTCAGCTGAATCCATATTTAAACAAATTCAGGAAATAATTGGATTCACAGACAAAAACGGAAAAGTGTCGCATTATAATCTTTTTGTTGTCCTTGGGATTTTAAACTAGTGATTATGTACCAAAACATTTCGGAAGTAAAAAGTTGCTACCAAGATTATACATTTTATATAGTTGGCCTCCAATATAACATGTTTACTTCTGGAAAATATGCAAACGAAAAGTACATAAATTAAATCGTTTTCTTTTATGATTATATCACATTAGAGAATTATTGATATACTGCTACAAAAGAATAACAAATGCAATACTTGACTCAAGAAGAACGAGTTTAAGAAACGTCTTGCTATTGTGCAAAAATGACCCATAAACTGAGCCTGAGAATATTTCAATCCCGTAGCAGAAACAAATGATTAATTTCGAAGGGTTAAATAACATCTTGATTCATGTGAACATGTGCTGGACCAGCAATTTATATAGAAGCAAGAATACATTTATGCTGCGAACTGCAAAAGCTAATCATTCTTGTAATTTTAGCGATAACAATTTTACTTGCAGTTCTGTTATTTAGCATATCATTATAATGTATTTGTACATTTTACATGATATTGTTCAAACTAGGCTGAATTTAGAAATTTAGCTTTAAAGCGTTGAATGTTTAAATTACAGACAAGACCTATTACGACATTTTTAAATGTTGAATATTTTGTGGAATCTCAACATAAATTCTGTTTGGGAAATTTTAAGCGTACAAATCGTATATCAAATTGGTTTTAGGTAATCAAAAATCTAACCTGAAAATCTAAATGTAATTGGATTTGTCTAATATGTCAATTCTAGGAACCCACACTCTGCGACAAAGTTATGTTTCCAAAACAGTTTTCTCTGAATATCTTTAGTGAAGTTTATTTTTTATAAAAACTCTCAAAACATCAAAGTCGGTCTTGTCTGCCTAAAAGAGGTCATGCATGCAGTTTTGCAAACGTTTGGGAGCTTTTATCTTTTGTTTAGGTCATGGCCGAAATGAAAAGAAAGTCTTAGTTGGGTCAGCTACCAGAGATGACAACTAAAGAATTACAAATTACTATAAGTGAGTACTGGCATACTAATTAATTACAACTAAAAAACTAAGATGGTAAATATAATTGGCTTTCGTGATACCTGATGCAGTCTAAGTAGCACCATGTACTTTAATTTTAGCCTTTTATCCCAATAAAGTTTATTTCTGGGATAATTTAATGCGGTGTAATTTGGATGTCTCTCATTATTATGCAGACAGAACATGTACAGATTTGTTAGTAAAACCTAGTTATGTAAATGTTAACTCCAGTAGCAAGAACGTTTGCCACCACCTTCAGCAAACTTAGTTTTGCTTGCCCATGAAGAGATATAATTTTTTATACATGAATGTGAGTAATACTTATTTCTTTCAGACTTAAACATACACTTAAGCGATATCGTTTTGGTAAAGACTTCGAGCAGCTGAATTGTGCATTGGGTAAAGGGGTAACTAAGACATAGAATAGATGTATCATACCCTCATAGAAGTGTAATTAACTGTTGAAGGAACAAAATGTATTGACCCATAACACTGTTTGCTCATCTACGAACTAACTTGGATGTGCATCATTTTCACAAGATACATCGAATACGCGTACGATTTAAAGAGGAGAACGTATATTTTAATATACCGGTAGATCCAGTTAAACTTTGTTAATAGCTGCAAAAGCCACATACGCAATGAAATGAAGCCTGCACATCTCTTGATGAATGTGAATACAATTCTAAGGATATCATTTAAATTGAAATACATGTTTAGGACTTATAAATGGTATATTATGAGGAAACAAATCTCCTTACAAGAAGGATAAGACTTTTCAAAAGGTAAAAAACAGTACTTAGTGATAAGTCTTCAGTAATGTTAGTGCAAATTAGACAGTATATATATATACTATAAGAAATTAACTAAAATGCCAAACTATGTACATGCCAACTAAAACGAATAAACAAGGATGCATTTATACAGAGGTGATTAACCTATGAGGTAAGACAGAACTTGTCAGATTACTACGTTTATTACCATGAAAGGAAGGACATTATACAAGACGATGCCAGATGAGTCTATTGAATTTATCTGATGAAACTGTTTGAAAATTTGAACTTTATTTGAACATAACATCTGGCTAGAAAATGAAGAACAAACAGCAGTTTATTAAGCTGAATACTTTCAGGCATTATACTGTATTAATAGAAGAGTTCAAGATTATTATATTATAAACACAACACGTACGTGTATTAATTAGTATTTATGATTATGTATCATTTTATAAGACTTAAGTATTGAAATCTCCAATGACACACTATGTACGCATAAGTAACAAGCACAAATAAATCCACATTTATTTAAAACATAGCTTACTTTAGATCTTTTTCTGTAGCTCTAAAAATTGTGGATGTCCATTCCACGATGGATGCTTCGTAAAGTTGATCACAAACGAATGAGAAATGACGTATATGACAAGTATAATGCATAACAAAAATCAAGCTGTAAGACATTTTAATTAGTTACAAAAATTGACAAAGAATGATGAACCTTTAAGTTAGTATTACAAGTTCAACAATTCCAATCTAAAGCACTGATATTTATCAGATGTATGTGGTTGAAAGGTCATTACAATAAAACGTATTCATATTGGAAACACGTATGCATCTTCAACCGACTGTAGCATAACTACTTCTAGGTTCTCGAAAGGATTATTTTGCTGGATAGGACAATGTGTTGATTCTAAATTGGGGCTTCCAGAAGCACCAGATTTGCTGATTATATTACTCCGACACACGAAGTGCTATTTTCCATTACCATGTAGTTATCCCGGGGATCTAAATCTGTATGTAACAATTCATACATGTTGATGTTTCCAAGGTCAGCATCTGGTACACTAGCATCTCGAGTGGTGCTGACGTTCTTATCTTTCCCACAACACCTGGAATGTCAAAAACAAAGATACTATCTGAAAAAATATCAGAAAGAAAATAAATATACGATAATTGCATTTCGTAGAGAAAATATTAAACATAGTTCGTTCTAAAAATGTTGTATCCTGTCTTCAATTGTTCAGAGAATTAATTAAGTTTCATAAAATGGTTTAAAACTTTCTTTGCAACATTTACATTACAATTTAAGATCTTTATTTTTGTTTGATAAAGGTGGCCATACGATTTTTTTCAAATCTATAATGTCCGTGTAAGTGTTAGAAATACAAGTTCGCTTAAACGCTTCTCTACCTTTTAAACAAATAAAATAACATATTAAATTTCATCACAGGATTAAACTTACTGACTTAACACCCACTCACATGCTCACACTCACAGACACAGATATATATATATATATATATATATATATATATATATATATATATATATATATATATATATATATATATATCTGTATATCTGTGTGTGTGTGTGTGTGTCTGTGTGTGTGTCTGTGTCTTCTGTGACGTTTCTTCCAACTATATTAACAGGTGTACGTTTCATCAATTACCGTTTTCGTGATTTATTTACAATGAATCCACACACCAAACACATCGGTAGTACAGCTATGCCAGAGAGAATGGTTATCACATTTGGCATCCCGGTCGTATCTGTAATAATTGATGTGGAAACGTCAGAAGTACATATTTTCTTTGAATACCACGAGCAGTAAGCAACACAGTAAAGGCAAAAATAGTATCTATATATCTTTTATTTAGTAAACAGGACAAACCATTTGAAACAAGGCTTCCGCAGTGTTTATTCTGCACCAGTAAACGGCTTTAATATAGCTGACCCTTCGCGAAACTGTAAATCTTACAATCAGAAAACTCCAGAAATACGTTACTGATTTAGCAATGACCTATTTAGATGAACCAGTTTATGTAGACAGCTAGTTAGACTTCTAGCATCCGCCGGAAAGGTGAGACCTTTGTTTTACATTCACAGGCGAAAGATAGCCTGACTTTTAAAATTGTATGGTACCATTTTGAAAGTGATAAAAGCTAACCCTAATTCTATTTGAAAGTACGTCGAACATAAATTATTGAAAGCAATTATTATTTTCTTGAGCAAACGTGAAGACCCTACTACTGATACAGGTGATGTAACAATCCTTCTCTTTATTGATCTTGTACATTTATTGAACAAGAGAAGTAAAGAATATATACCTATTTCTGGGATCTGTATAAAGTGCACATCAGTAACTATAATCTTATAGTAAGTAACATAAAAGAGTGAAGACAACAAGCTTTGTAAAATTTAACAAATAATTTATTTTCTTTAACAAAAATAAAAAAATGAGATAACAATAACTTACAATATGGCGAATTAAATCCAAAACTTTTCAAAGAATTCAATACACAAGTCCTAGTAATACAATGTCTTGAATAAAACTCAGTTCGAGTCCTGAAGAGATCTACATTTGAAGGCGATGAGGAGACTGTTATAGCCTATGTCAACATTCTCTTGTTGAATTACATAAATATTATTCCAAGTTAAAAAATGCAAATTTTAGTGACTGTATCTGCCCAAGAATTTTGTCAGAGCACTTTTGTATTTCTAGAGAAAATAGTCTTTTGAATTCAATAATTTGAAGAAAATAAAATTCAACCCAAACTGGTCGCAACATGATACAACTTAAAGTGCTAGATGATAAATTACGACTGGTAAAACCCGCACAGTCACAAGATAATATAGTTCTCTGTTTGACCTCAGGTCACAATTAACATTTTCTAAAAACAACCATTACCTAATGTAAAATAACTTCTAGAATGATCGAATGAGCCTTATTTATTTAAAATACAATAGCCTACACAATTTACTTAGGAATCTCCAAAACCCTGGCCCTGATTAACATATTTTCTCCTTTTTTAACCTGAATTATAATCCTGACAATAAGCTCATACAGATAGAGAATAGTGAAGTTATTATTAGTTTTTAACATAAATGAAAAAAAAACATTTAAAAAGTCAATCATGTCAGGCAGAAATTAACTCAGTTTTGGATAAGGTCAAATGGAACAAACAATGGTACATATAATAACATTTTAATGAAATTTAAAAACTCTAAAACTAAGAGACAAACAATTTAGTTGATTCTAATATTTGATATAATGAAACAATTTATCAATGGAAAATCAGGTTTAAAGTTTTAACAAATAACTGGGTTTATGATATCAACTAGTTACTTGTGCCCCTTGTGCAAGTTTCATGATCAATTTGTTCACAAACTGATGATATCATCTAAAATAACTGCAGGATGAAAGCTGTAACGGAAGATCTGGTACTATACTCCCGAAAACGTCAGGTTACAAAACACATGCCCTGGACAAAAAACACTAAACTTTTAAAGTCGCTCGCATACTTAGAACTACAGTCTGTCAAATGTTTTCCAGTTGTCTTGGAAATTTAATTCTTATATTTTTGGATAACGGATATTATTGTCTCACTATGTAAGTGACAGTGGCAAGCACATGAAGTGTCAGAAGTTCAGAGGACATTGTATATAAAAAGGGGGAGAAAAACATACATATTGACAGATCATGGCGATAGTGAAATGTAAAAACACTACATACGTTGTTTACATAACTAGTCACATAGATAAAACATAATTTCAGAACTATTAATATGTACTACTCTAAACATTACTGGGACCGCCAGGCTTAATGATATTTTACAATCATTTAAATATGAATAGACCAGACGATGCGTCCAGTGAAACGAACATAACGTGATAGTATACATTTTTTGCAAATCATTATGAGTGGCACCAAACTGCGTCTGATTCATATCCAAAAATATTTATAATACACGTGTGGCCACCACAGAGCGATATTCGCAGAAGACAACAGAGAGCAATAGAGATGTGTTTATATAATATACAGTAATCAAGGGATAAAGATCTGTTGCGAGTTAGGCAGAAATAGGTAAGGCACTTAATCATAGCTAAGTTTGGCATCAGTACAATATATCCATTGTCTATGTAATCTGAGACACTAGTAATGGTTTGTGTATATATCGAGGATATATGTAACTAGCCATCAGGCATAATTGCATGTATTAATCGGAGTAACCATCCGTCGATATAGTTCATACCAATCGTTACATGGTATGTTAACCTACCCTATGATCAAGACCTATATGGTCACACACATGAAACAGCGCCCTATGGCAGGCAATAATAGTGACTGTATATGATGAGTTCCATAATATTTGACTTAGGTTCATTTTGAGGTGATTTGTTTGGAGCATAAGTTATTATGGATGCATAAAAGTTGTACTTGGTGAAGTACTGTCCAGAACAAATGCATAGTTGATGGTGATAACATTACCAAGATTAATACATCTTCTTTGAATAAATTACGAGAGAGGCTTAAATTTCCAAATGATTGCATCAACATTTATGCACGATTGTTGCCCATATTATGAATTCTTTTGAATATTCTCTTTTTAGGGTTAGTACGAATCCGCTTCACATTTGTTTATATATCGTTTTGATTTTCTGATTATTCAGCAATGACATGTATCTGTCTTTATTGTGCATGACCTATCGTTATTGAAGGATACGATATTATTGTTTACCTGAAATGTTTCTTGATTCCCTTTCGTTTGTGATTGACCAAACTCCAATATTATTTCTGTTTAACCTCTCCATACCCTACTGGAATTATTTTCCATAAACGATACATTCTAGAAAGCCGCTATTTTTCAGAGACAAAATTATTTGCATACTACGTAAAACTGATATTTATATATTACGCTAGACTTTTGTCGCCGATTGAGATGCGTGCCTTTTTCACATTGTTACTTGATGACAGGTGCAAATTTGACACCTCATTGTTAATAGAAATACCTTTATTGTTAGTTTCCTATTGTTTCTAAATTTACTATGTAACTTCAATTTCGCTAATGCATAAGGTTTTCCTATTTCTGTTTGATAAACAACAGTTTATCAACTTTCTGCATGCCACCTTGTTGTACGATTGAGATAATTCTGTTCTTAAAACATTCTCTCTGTATCTCTTCCATTCAAATTTTCCAGTTTGTAAACCAATGAATAGCCTAACATACTGTTATCAATTATAAATATTTTAAGGTACATTTTAAAAGCAACAATCCTTAAATTCTTACTGCTACACATATTTAAATTTAGGTGTTCAAAGTTATCTTTTGTAAGGAAACGAACAGGATGATCCATTCATCTGACTTTCTTTATCTTATTTACTTCAAGCGAAGACACCTTTTGGTATGTGAATAGTGGTTATGTGATCGTAAATAGACTTTAGTGAACGTCAAATCTTTTCCTGGCTTTATTTTGTATTTTTATATTCTATTCTTCAGAATTATGTTAAACTACTTACTCTCCTTTATCTGAATAAATTGTAAACGAATTAATCAAGTTTCATTTGAGAAACTAGTCCTTAGCTTTCATTTTGTAAATGCTGTTTCCTTCATGGCATGTGTATTTTCACACATAGACAAACCTGCATTCAAAAATATATATTTCACTAAACCATTTAGTGTTCTCCATTGTCGTTTTTGCATATGTTTCCATGTCAATTGTACCAGCCCGTCACAGATCCTAAACGCGAGTAATCTGTTTTTAGAGCTGTAGTGGTCTACGCTGCATGTGAGATGTGCACATATACGTTCTAGTTATCTATTCTTTTAGTTAAGTATATGTATTTTCTAACACTTCATTATATCACCCAACTTTTGGATCTTTGTCAGCAGCCGGACTGGATCGTAATAAGACGCATTAGATCCTATTCTAAATCAGTCATTTCAACGAAATAACAACATTCAGAGAATAAGTTATGGTGGATACACTGTTTTGTATTATAGTTATCAACAAGTAAACTGGACGGCGGTTTAAAACATCCAGTTTATTTGCAACTATTTATGAACATTTCTCCCGTCCTTTAAAGCGAATGGATCAGTGGAAGTTTGTATATACAATAACATTGATGTTGATTCTAAAATATCCAATTTACACTGTGCGTCATCTATTCCTAGTTTGAACCAAATCTTATCTAGGTATTTCCCGAATGACTGAAGACTGAATTTGTACCTATTACGAGATCTTTACATTTTTATATTTACCACATGAAATACAATCTTGTATGGCACCGTTTAACTACTTGCCTATCAGTTTTGATGCCGATTATATAGGTATTGTACCTCCTCGTCTCTTAGTGTAACATGAAAATGTGCATCTTGTCGAAAGCATAGGAATAGTTCTTATTCACATTTTTTTTAACATCTTTAATCAACAAATAATCACTTTCTTTACCTGGAAAGTTATTCTTCGATACAGATAATTTTGAGCAGATTGGTATCACCTCTAAAGCTGGCAAGAAAGGGCAATATCTCAAGATACCAATATTTTGTTGTCGATATGTGAAACGTATGAAATCAATGCAATGGAGAGTTATGGGTTAGAGTTTTGACATCATTTTTGATGTGCAAAGGATTTGAAATTATTTTCTGTTCGCCAATTGTCTCCTTCGCCTAGTTTGTATCTTAATAAATAAAAACAATATCCACTGGACTGACATTCTGTAACTCGTGAACGTAATAATTCTCTCTCTCTCTCTCTCTCTCTCTCTCTCTCTCTCTCTCTCTCTATATATATATATATATATATATATATATATATATATATATATATATATATATATATATATATATATATATATATATATGTATACCTGTTGGAGTTGATCCTTCTTCTGGAAACGTGATATTATTTGGGCTGTTATTTCTGGAATCATTGTTGTCTGTAAATGAGAAAAAAAGTTGTTTTGATCTTAGAATAAATGCCAGAGAACATTGAGGATATTATAGTCATTTTGGGAGTCATTGAATATTATATTAAAAGTAACACAAAAATATATTTGGCAGTGGTATTGACAACTTTCTTGATTTACCTACGTACATACATATCAGTAATTAGCAGAATTCTCTACAGGCAGTCACGTACTAAATCAAGCTAACTTTAACAGTAAAACTTCATTGAATTTAAGTTTAGTTTAAGCAAATATAACAAAGATAAGAATTAGCATATGCATAATGCACTTGCAATTCTGATAAAGATAAATACTTGTCAGAAATCTTAAGTTTCATACTGTATCATCCAACGTTAGTAATATGTTTTAGTCAAGTTATAATAGCACATAAACATTACTTAACAGGAATATAATGTGTACTCTGTTAAGACAAGATAATGGGTCTTATCATTCACTGGAAATAGATAATATATCAGCAATGTGGAACATTTGCAAAACTATTACTAACGATATCGTAGTCAAGAATAATTAGTGTCAAATTGCCTCACGCACCAATTAATCATTCGTTTTGCAACGTTGTCTGGAAATGTCAAATACGAAAATGATACAAATCAACACATCAGTCCTTGTAGTCTTCGTCATATTCGTTTACAAGTATATATAAACACCATTACCTGAAAAATATGTATCTATCATGGAGGCTGAAAAAGGGCGTTGAACCCTAGAACAACAACAACAACAACAGCAACAATATATATATATATATATATATATATATAGAGAGAGAGAGAGAGAGAGAGAGAGAGAGAGAGAGAGAGATAGAGAAAGAGAGAGAGAGAGAGAGAGAGAGGGTGTGGAAGATAGATAGATGGTTGTGTTTGTGTGTGTCTGTGTCCGTATTTATAAAGGTAAGTGTGATTACATAAAACAGTCACGATTGCGTAAGAGTTCTACAATGTTGCAAGCTCTAAATCAATTCTTCACACTTATACAAAATCAACACATGATCCTTATTGCTATTTCAACATCTTCCAAATGTCGGTTATTGCTTATACAATAATATTTCTTCATGAAATATGTGCAAATCGTATTGAAAAAAAAATTAATTGTATTGGATTTTAAGCTCCTGTGATTATGTTTCCGATAGATGATGTCTAATTGCATTTCAAACAACTGGTCAAGAGATTGATTGATCATAGATTATTCCATTGTACATGATTGATTATTTTGTGTCTTGATATGTCCCTCTGAGTATGTAAGAACCTTAGTTTTAAAAAAAACTTGGCATCATTATTACCTGACATTTGAAAATGAGGTTCCCTTTATTGCAAATGTTATTTTATAAAACCAGATATCCGATAATGTTTTACTCAAACATGAAATAACTCATCCATTCGCAACTGCGGTAGTAATAAATGAATTTGGTCTCTCTCATCATGCAATACAACAAGAAACTAAGAAAGCACGACGATCATGTTTAATTAAGCTGCCAGCGCCAACAAAACATTTACAGGAAGTGTTCGTTACACGTCAGCAATACAGCGGCAGCTAAAGCGCAATCTACAAACAAATGATGAAACCCACGCGTCATAAAGCTGTACAAATGTTTGAATAACTACTTGTAAACTTCTGGGCTCAACTCTGCTCAAGGTGTGCTGGGATAATAAGCCAATGGAGTAATTGGTCTGGGTTTTCAATTTGCGGTTTTGCGTTCAGCTCATTTCCGTATGAGTATCTGGCATGCTATATGTACACAATCCATCCTGCCTTGGTCCTCAAGTAACCAGGTGGCGTAAGGCTATCGCCTTTGCAGA
Source organism: Sinohyriopsis cumingii (assembly GCA_028554795.2). Lineage (NCBI taxonomy): Eukaryota > Metazoa > Mollusca > Bivalvia > Unionida > Unionidae > Sinohyriopsis > Sinohyriopsis cumingii. Next base: position 48,085,648 of record CM068840.1, on the reverse strand, counting down.
TCTCGTTTTACCACCGTCGGTGTGGGTTCAAATCTTGGTTTCGCCGATGAGGATATGTGAGAAAACTTGACAAAAGATTCCATTGACTAGGTAGTTCTTCCTTTTGTGTTTTCAGGTTCTTCCCCTACTAAATACACTGGCTTCCATGTGTCACTTACTGCCGATGATTAGAGTTAAATCCACAAGATCAAATGTATCCTACTACGAGTCATGAAACTTGCTGAGGTAATGCATCGTTGATAAGCACTGAATCTTAATGTAAAAAAGATGACTTTGGCATATATATTTCTTAATTTAATTGTGTCGTGATTTATGTTTGAAAGTCGTTTCTTAGGTAAAGTCTATGTCATAGAAACGGAATTAAAATGAAACTGAAACATGTCATTGGGAACTACATTTTATTTTGTTACTATATATTAAATACGTGTTAGCTCATGACACGGAAAATACTTTTCGAGCTAAATACAGAAATCCCTTTTTCTAACCCATGCGACAGAAACATCTAGCTGTGTTGCTAACCTTACATTTAGTGTCTCTGTCTAGCCATCTCAGATCAGTCAAGGGACGCATCCATTGATGTCTTTTGCTGTGCCTGATGGAGTTATTTTCCAATCAAACAAACGATAACACTTTAGAACATTTAACAAAACAATTTGTTTTGGAGTAGAGAGAAAAAACAATTTACAAAAGGAAGATTTAGAAAGAAACGATAAAGATAAGACAAAAAGAAAATGGACTACACGCTAGAAAACATCTTAAATCTTGAAGGTAGGAGAGCAAAAATCGTAAATGTGTACCACCTACTTGGCACCTATTCCATGTATACAGTACGCTTCTTGGACGATGGAAGTTTCGCAAATTATGCTAAATATGAACTAGTAATTTCAGAAAATTCACCAAAGCATGAGTCAGATGATCTTTCCTTTCTTTTTGATGACTAGAAAACAAATAAAACTAACGTGTCTCTGAAACCAAACCAACCTTCGTCGGAGAAAATAACAAAATCAGGAGGGGAAATTAAAAAAAAACAACACTGAAACGGTCAAAGAGAACAGATTTACAGAAATGGACGAACAGTTTGACACAAATTTTGTTTTAGAGCATGAAAATGAGATATATCATTAAGATTGCAAACTTAAACTAGAATATATAGAGTTTAACGAGAGATAGTTGGCCCGACGTGCCTCGCTACGTGTCGTAAAAGGCGACTAAGTTGAGGCAACCTGTTTGCCGTGGGTTGCGTCCCGTGTCGGGGGAGGAAAGGATCCTGGTAGTTGAGCAGAGGCTTTCCCTGCAATGCACTACTTTGGCCTCTACTTCTCTTAGACGGGTGGTCGGGATGGGCCCGGTTCCGACAAATCGGCTGGTGACGCCGAGCCCTAGGAGGTCTTTATTAACTTTCTCACCTTCTTTCTCTTTCTCCTTGTATCTCTCTTGATACCACCGTTGCCCCTATATTCTATTCCTTTATATTTCCCTTTTCCAAGTCTTAGAAGGCTTCCTAGAAGGCGGTGGCTTAACGGGTCAATCGGGGGGTAATTTTACCGACCTTAGAAATTGGCGACTTCAAGGTCAATCAAAGGTAATTTTATCAACTGAGTATGGCATTTGTGTATCCCTGGCACTTGAAAAGTGTCCCCTTGTTGGGCTCCTTGGTGGGTGGGGAGCACGGGTGCTGAATTTTTAATCTAGCCATCATGGATAATTCCAAAAAAATCAAAATAAAAGATCGAAACCCTTATCAGAGTCTGACGATGAACCATGTAGTGTGGAGTCATTTCCACGCTTCATGGTCATACAGTCAAAAGATGCCACGAAACCGCTTGCCGCACTATCTCCATTTGTCATCGAAAAGACTATCACAGGTTCGATTGGCACACCGAAAAGTGTTAAAAAGTTGAAATCGGGTTGTCTTCTTATTGAGTGTGAGCGACGAGGTCAATCAGACAATATCAGGAAAATGAAAACGTTCTTTGATATCCCAGTAACCTCATTCGCTCACACCACACTGAATACGTCCAAAGGCGTGATTCGCTGCCGTGACTTGGCTGGAGTCACCGACGCTGACATCATCGAAGGAATGAAAGGTGAAGGTGTCACTGCAGTCCGACGAATACGTATTAAACCTAATAACAATCTGCAGGACACCAACACCATTGTACTCACCTTCAACAGGCCAACTGTACCCAAAGTGGTAAAAGTTGGTTTCTTGCAAGTAAAGGTAGAGATTTACATTCCCAAATCCCTTCGGTGTTATGAGTGTCAAAAATACGGCCATCACGAAGACCGCTGCTCCAAGAGCCAAATATGTGGCCGATGCGGAGACAATGCTCATCAGGAATCTGATTGTAGAGCAACTCCGCATTGTGTCAACTGCGGAAAAGAGCACCACGCAAATTCCAAGGATTGCGATACCTGGAAACAGGAGAAGGAAATTCAGAGGGTAAAATACACAAATAATATTCCCTATCCAGAAGCCAGAAAAATTGTACAGGCAAAAACAGCCCATCCTGGCCCATCCTTCTCCACTGTAGTGAAGAGCAATCCTAAAACAACGAAGGACGCTCAAACACAAACAGAAGCACCCGATTCAACACCAAATTCAAACACCCCCCCCCCCCCCATTACCAAGCACAGAAAAACACGGCATCTACTCAGACTACATTTAATAATACCCAACAACCTAAATCACCAAAGAGTAAAAAATCTCACGGAAACAGACAACAAAAGGGGTCAGATGACCCCATCAAACTTTATAACAGGTTTGGAGACATCGAGAGCATGGATGCAGAAGAATCTGCTCCATGCGCCCAAAGGAACTCCAGACCTACAAACAAAAAATTCACCCCCGTACTTCCTCCAGAGAAATAACCAAACAAATTCCCTCTGCGAAAGGTCTAACCTAGCTCCACAATCTTTAATTTAAATTTATAATGAAAAACACTATCATACAATGGAATTGTCGAGGACTTAAAGCAAATTACAATGATATTCTCCTGCTTTTAAACGAACATGATCCTGCGGTAATATGTCTTCAAGAAACATTCTTGAAAGATACGGACAATATCACATTTAAAAACTACTCCCTGTTTAACACCTGCTCTCCAAATGTTGATAGGGCATCAGGAGGAGTTTCTGTTATTGTAAACAACAGAGCTCCTCATAGCTTCATTTATTTAAACACCAATTTACAAGCCATTGCTGTAAGCGTCACTCTACATCGAGTGATTACATTTTGCTCTATTTATTTACCACCAAACACTAACCTAGTACCAAACGAACTCGACAATCTTGTTCAACAGCTTCCCGCACCCTTTGTTTTACTCGGGGATTTTAATGCCCATAACATTTTATGGGGATCAAATCATATAAGTGACAGAGGTCACAAAGTTGAAGACTTTATTTCTAGACACGATCTGTGTCTATATAATACCAAAATACCTACATATTTACACCCAGGCACGGGTACATACACAAGCATCGATTTGACAATTTGTTCTCCTTCTCTGCTTTTGGACTATGAATGGAAGGTCCCTGATGACCTTCACAGCAGCGATCACTTCCCAATCTTTCTTGTAAATCTTAACTCTACAGTCGATGAAGTAATTCCACAATGGAATTTAAAGAAGGCCGACTGGGCCAAGTTTGAAACACTCTGTAAAACTAGGCTTAATGAGGATACAGTTTTCAATGTTGACGACACCATTCAGCATTTTACATCTATTTTAATAGAGATTGCAGAAGAATCCGTTCCCAAGTCCTCGCCATATTGTAAAAGAACCCAAAAACCTTGGGTCACTAAGGAATGTAAGGAAGCCATTAAACTACGCCGGGAAGCATTAAGGAAATTTAATAATCAACCGACGCCCGAAAACTTAAATATATATCGCATTGCCCGGGCCAAAGCTCGCCGCATAATCAAAGAAAGTAAAAGAGCATCATGGAAGAAGTATGTTTCTTATTTAAACTGTCGTTCCTCTGTTAAAAAAGTTTGGGACACTATACGCAAAATAAACGGAAAGAGAAAGCAAAACCCTCTCCGACATCTGACACTGAACAATAACAACTTTAGTTCAAAACGTGACATTGCAAATATTCTTGCTGACAGTTTCTCGAAAAATTCCTCATCATCTAATTATTCAGAAGCCTTCCAAAAACTTAAAACTCAAAAAGAAAAGTCACGTTTAAAATTCACATCCAACAACTCGGAAAGTTATAATCAATTGTTCTCACTATCGGAGCTTAGGGAGGCTTTAGATAAGGCCCATGATACATCCGCTGGGCCTGACGAGATACATTACCAGTTTCTGAAACACCTTCCAGAATCATCATTAACATCTCTTTTGAAACTCTTCAATGATTTATGGATTACTGGTAATGTACCAAAAATCTGGAAAGAAGCAACTGTAATACCAGTCCCCAAACCTGGTAAAGATAGCGAAGACCCCAACAGCTATCGACCAATTGCACTGACAAGCTGTGTGTGCAAAACAATGGAACGAATGATCAATTCTCGGCTTGTCTGGTATTTGGAAACTAACAATTTAATATCTCCTTTCCAAAGTGGCTTTCGATATGGCCGGAGCACCAATGATCATCTGGTTAGACTAGAAACATTCATTCGCGATGCATTTATTAAGAAAGAACATTTAGTAGCGGTTTTCTTTGATTTAGAAAAGGCCTATGACACGACATGGAAGTACGGGATACTAACTGACCTGAACGATCTAGGTCTAAAAGGCCGTCTGCCCTCTTTCATATCCAACTTTCTCTCCGACAGAGAATTCAAAGTACGAGTCGGCTCTACCCTCTCAGATCTGCACGAGCAAGAGATGGGTGTGCCCCAGGGCAGTATTTTATCTGTGACGCTCTTTAACATCAAAATTAATAGCATCACAAAGTGTTTGACTTCTGGTGTGGATTGTTCGTTATACGTTGATGATTTTCTAATATGTTATCGATCAAAGCACATGCATACAATTGAAAGACAACTGCAGCAAAATATAAACAAAATTCAAAATTGGGCCAATGCAAACGGTTTCAAATTCTCGAAATCAAAAACGGTATGCATGCATTTCTGTCAGTTACGAAAACATCACGATGAACCGAACCTCACACTGGATGGAACACCTATTCCAGTTGTTGATGAAACCAAATTTTTAGGTATAATCTTTGACAGAAAACTGACCTTTATTCCACACCTAAAGAACTTAAAAGCTAAATGCTTAAAAGCACTTAACCTACTTAAAGTAGTAGCGCACACTGACTGGGGTGCTGATAGAAAAGTCATCCTAAATTTATACAGAACGTTTATTCGCTTCAAACTAGACTATGGTTGCGTTGTGTTTGGTTCTGCCAGAAAATCGTATCTTAAAATGCTTGATCCAATTCATCATCAGGGAATAAGACTGGCTCTGGGAGCATTTAAAACATCCCCGTGTGAAAGCCTTCTAGCTGAGGCGAATGAACCACCGTTATCGCATCGTAGAGAAATGCTTTCCGCACAGTATGCTCTCAAATTAAAATCAAACCCTCTGAATCCTGCTTTTTCGGCTGTTTTTCAACCCAAATACAAAACTTTATACGAAAATAAACCAAACGCAATACCTTCCTTTGGCATTAGAATATCATCCAGCCTTGACACTACAAATATAGAGCTTTCAAAAATTCAGAAAACATCCATCTCCGAAACTCCACCTTGGCTAATTAAACAACCAAAAGTACGTTTTACGCTACACGATGGGAAAAAGTCCGAAACAAACCCTTCTATCTTCCACAACTCTTACCATGAACTCCTCACCGAATTTAAAAACTACACCAGAATTTACACTGATGGATCAAAGGATGAGGAAAAGGCTGCTGCAGCCTTTGTTTGTGGAAATCACACAACGCAAGTTCGCTTACCAAATGGAGCATCAATTTTTACAGCCGAAATCAGAGCAATAGACCTTGCTCTGCAACATATAGAAAAGAACCGCATTTTAAACAGTATCATCTTCTCCGACTCGCTATCAGTACTCCAGTCACTACACAATAGAAAACTGGAGAACCCATTATTGAAAAACATACTCGTAAAAAATACCGAGCTGACTGTCTCTCACAATATAATATACTGTTGGTTACCTAGGCATATTGGTATTAAAGGTAACGAAAAAGCAGATCGCGCTGCTAAAATGGCCCTTTCTCAAGAACCATCTGATTTTAAAATACCATATACTGATTTTAAACCTTGTATCAGAAAGTTCTTACGTCAGAAGTGGCAGGCATCATGGAATGATGCTGTAAATAACAAACTTCACGCAATCAAACCAACTCTAGGAGAATGGACTCCTTCCTACAGAACCATTCGTAGGGAGGAGGTAGTCATTGCAAGAATCCGAATTGGTCATACTTATATCACCCACACCCACATACTAAAAGGTGAAGACCCACCAGAGTGCGTTTCTTGCAATGAACCATTCACTGTCAAGCACTTTATGATAGAGTGCTTTGACCTACAACCAACGCGCGATCGTTATTACATTGTGCATGATATCAAAATATTGTGTTTAACAAACTAAAATATGGTGACTTACCTGATAACATTTATGAAACACCAAAGCACAAAATTGAAAATTTGGATAAGGTGGAACCAATAAATCTGAGCATATTTAATGAGAGGCTTAAGAAAATTGCTCCACATACTGCAATTATTTTAAGCCGTGGTGATAACGGCTTAGACAAAAAGCAGGACATGCCAGTTTTGCAACAATTTGTTTTAAAAATTGAGCTGTATGGAAGTCGTTAAATTGTTTCTCTACACTATCCATACCTTAGAACAAGTCCAGATATAGACTGTAGTGACAAATGTTCAGATAAAACTGGCGTACTGGAAATAAAATGCCCTATAAATCACTGGAAATATCACCCATAGAAGCTTGTAATGATAAAACGTTTTAAATGTAATATTCTAGTATGGATATGTTTTTCTCTGAATGATTATTCTTGGAGATTTTAAGTTTCACTTTGACTGTATCGGAAACTCAAATACATCAAAACTCATAGATTCCATTAATGTTTTCAACCTCAAACAGTCAGTTAACCAACCCACCTATAAACATGGTCACAGTTTAGACTGAATTCTTCATAGACCTGATGATACTTTTCTATGGTCCTCCCTGGTATCCCATGACCTTAAATCAGATCACCTCTGCATTATATGCCATCTTGACGTATCAGTCCCTAACCCTCCACCATTATTTGCTACTAAGAGAAACCTCCGTATGATAAATAGAACCAAACTAATGCACGACATCCAAGCTAACCTAACAACCTGCTTACCTCCTACCGCAGAACAAGTCGATAACTGTCTGCGTTCATTACATGACAAACATGCCCCAGCTACCAAGTGCAGAGTATCAATTCAAAAGTGTTCTCGATGGTATAGCAGTGTTAGAGACCAGCTTCGCACTGCTAAAAGAGACCGCCGTAAAGCTGAGAGGTCTGGCTTTCCACCAGACTCACTATTCATAAGCAAATCTATGAAGTCGCTAAGAAGAATGTCACAAATATAGCCCATGCAGCGAAATCAGCCCACTACACTAATAAGATCATGGAAAGTTCCAGCTGCAAAGAGCTCTTCAAGATTACTAACAAGCTAATGTCAAGGAACAAATCAACACCACTTCCAACTACCTTCTCTCCAGTCGACCTTCCGGGCATGTTTGCAAATTTTTACCGCGACATCACCATACAGCTGGGATACAGAATTTGAGCTGCAACCATTAGCAGCATTTGAACCGGTCTGTATGGATTTCGTACGTACAATCGTGATGAAGAGTGCACCAAAGTGATGTAAACTTTATCCAATTCCAACATCACTGCTGCTTGAGTTCTTATATCCAGTATTGCCTTCACTAACTGATGTTATTAATACCTCTCTCTCATCTGGGGAATTCCCATCATTTTTTAAAACTGCCATTGTAAAGTCTCTGCTAAAGGAACCTACACTAGACCATAACGATTTAAAGAACTACCGCCCAGTTTCTAATCTCCCACTCATTTAAAAAATCTTAGAAAAGGTTGTTCTATCCCAGCTTGTATCTAATCTAAATTCAAATAGTCTTTTTAGCAATGTACAATCTGCATATCGCCCTTGCCACTGTATTGAAAGTACTCTTCTAAAAGTAGCAAATGACATTCTCTTTGCGTTGGATAGCGGAAAGATTACAGTCCTCACCCTCCTTGATTTGTCTGCAGCATTTGACACAATAGACCATGATATATTACTTCACCGTCTGCAGCATGTATTTGGCATTCATGATACAGCCTTACTGTATTTCAAGTCCTACTTGTTCAACAGGACACAAATGAATCTGCAAATGGAATACACTCCAGCCCAGTTGATCTATGTTGTGGTGTTCCACACTGTCTGTTCTTGGACCTGTTCTCTTCATTCTGTACACTCAGTCGTTCTCAAGTGTCATAGATCATCATGCAGTGTCTCACCAATTGTACACTAATGACACCCAAATATACAAATTTAGCCACCCAACTGAAGTTGATGCTACCGTCTAGGGTGTAGAGAGGTGCATTTCTGGTGTGAAAGCATGTATGTCTTGAAACAAGCTGCAGATGAATGATGATAAAACTGAGGCTATTCTGATCACAACACAAAGACTTGCTCATTCACATCCTTTACCTCAAACAATAAATATCAGCAGCGTCAACATTAAATTCACACAATTAGAACGAAACCTAGGTGTTACTCTGGACAGTAATCTCACATTGCACCAACATGTCATGAACATATGCAAGGCTGCATATCTTAAGCTGAGACGCATCAGCTCCATTCGCAAATATCTTTCAGTTGATGCCACTTAAAACACTTGTGTGTTCATTAGTACTTTCAAGACTGGACTATTGTAACTCAATTATGTCTGGTTCATCTCAATATCTGCTCCAGAAACTTCATAAAGTTCCAAACACAGCTGCTCAGACAATCCTTAGAGTACCACGATCAAAGTACACCTCCCCACTGCACTGTACCCTACACTGGCTATCCATTCGATCCAAAATCAAACACAACATTTGTTCTCTGTGCTACATTTTACTCTCGGACTCCAGTTCAACATACCTATCTGACCTCACCCACGTGTACACACCAGCAAGATACTTATGCTCCTCTTCTGGCAATCGTATACTCAGTATTCCCACTATGAAAACAAAGTCATATGGACAGCGTTCTTATGCATACCAGGGCCCAGCAACGTGGAAGAAATTGCACACTGAACTTAGACACAAAGACACAGTGATCACATTCAAGAGGGCTCTCAAGACTCACTTCTTTCGACTAGAAGAACAAACTTAAAGACCTAATAATGTTTCCTACCTGAAATATTCTCAGCATGTTTTTTATTTTTTAAAGTTTTTCTAATTTCATGTTATTTATTTTTGTAATAATATTATTATGTTTCTTATCTTATAGGTGTTGTCTAATGTTGTAAAACGCTTAGAGCTTTTAAAGAATAAGCGCTATATAAAGTCCTTTTTATTATTGTTATTATTATTATTGTTATTATTATTATTATTATTATTATTATTATTATATCAATATTTTCCATTCTTATTTTTATGTACATGTTTGCAGATTTTTTTTTTCCCCCAAAAAAGTTTATGTCTGTTTTTAATGTTATTTGTTTTGGGCAGTTGTCGATGTAATGCAATTATTCTACTGTTAACATATTTCCCTTTGTAACTGCTGCTTACACAAAAATAATGTCTATAAAAACTACGAACTGTAGCGATTTTTCTCTCAGATACATTAGGTTTTGCGTCTGCCATTTTTGCTCCCCAAAATTTTGTGAACAGGCCAATTTTATCATTATTTATGAAGAGCATGCAAGGGTAGGTAATAAATCAGGGGAGATAACAACCCTTATTGAACAGGGCTATACACATCACTGGCCATAAAAGTCCCAACTCTCTCAACAACTACAGAGAACACAGTAATATCCATAAATGTGTTATGTCAAGCATAGTTTCTTCTAATTTTGTTAAACATCCCCATTGTACCCCATTTGAATCAAGGATGTGCATGCAATCTTTGATGGCAAATAATGCACTTACCAGCCAGAAGGAATCATTTGTCCATTCACACGTTATTCCACAAACAAATTTCCCTGTAGCAGATCATTCCACTACTAGTAGCAACACTTGCCATATTTCCAAGACAAAAAATATAATTTTTCCAAGAATTCGTGAACTTGAAACTTCATCACATGTTTATCAGCTAGGGTCTGTATTTTGAGTCAATATTAATAACAACACAAGTATGTTATAAACCGTTTCACCACCTCCAAAGAGAAGGACAGTTAAATACGATGGTGGTTCGGATCTCTAATTAGGCGTGAATAACCCAAGCACGGACACTCATGGGACATGGGACTTTTCGTTAGAACAATAGAGGTGTGGGCCCCCTATCGCTCCATTCTTTATAACATAATTTCCGAAATTGTTTCTGATGAAAATGAAACAGTTTCTTGTAATAAATGTTAACTTTCTTTTGTTCATTCCATAACATCAGTATATAAAATGTGATGATACCTCAATACTATGCAATGTTTCATGCTATTTTTTACACTGTCACGCCACAGTTCTCATTAATATATTTCTATTAATGCACCACATGTAAACATTTGTGCATTAACTACATTGCACAAGGAAAAGTTATTTTTGCTGTAAAGGAAATTATTGGGTGAGAAAAAGAATCTACGTTGGGGTTTGCACCGAGATATATTACATTTCGGGGGAGAGAAATAATGTAACCCTTTGACTGAGATTTCCGTGTCTCGGTGCAAACCCCAACATATCTTCTATTAATGACGAGTGCGGTTGACGAAAGATTAAATGTGTGTATTAGTGGTAAGCATTCCTTTATTAACGACAATATAGTGTACACTGCAATATGTTGCATTGAGTAACCGCCTATAGTACATGCGCATGAGTAACGTGGATAAGGCGAATGATCAGTTTGCATTCATGTATCATGAAGAACTACGCTTCTAACCGTGGTATACTACATTTACTTTCAGGCTGCTCAAAGCCTATAACCGTCATTGAGTAATACTTAGTCCCTAATGGTGGGCGAGGGTAAAATTAACTTAAACATGTGTCACGACAAATTAATTTATCAAATAATTGCAGTACCTCTACTTTCATATCGTACGAAACAAAATGCATATTATTTTGCTTTGTATGTTTCTACTGCTTGTCACATGTGCCATTTTTTCAAATCATAGAAACAAAAGTTCATTGTTTTGCAGTTATGCCTTTTCACGTGCGACAAATATTCTTTGCAAAATTCAATATGGTGTGAATATTGATCATGGATGAACATTATATTTTACATAGGCTGCATGATACTATTGCAATCTTCACAGAGGAAGCTATGTAACCAACGCATTTGGCACTGGACGCTATTAAAATATTTGCAACGGCAAGCTATGTAATTCTTAATTACATTCTGGTTTGCTTATGGTAGAGAAGGAAACATGCCTATGACATAATTGTACATAAGATTGGACAGATATTAACTAGAGACTCACAGATAACCTCCAGTGTTAGGCTAGCAGCAATGGTAATATTGGTGACGTTATTCCTTGCCCTGCAAGAGTAATTCCCGGCGTCCTTTCTTGTTGCATTTGAGATTAGCATCGTTGCTACGTCCGATACCAGCTTGTCTGGAATGTCTTGGTCTCCATGCTTTATCCATTGGAACGAACAGAATAGATAACACGTAGAAAAGCAGGTGATGTTTAAAGCGCCAAATTCATGAATGGTAGTTTCCTCGGGGATGAAGGTAATGTTGTCTGGGCCATCAGTGGAAGATACGATATTGTCTACAGAACACACATAAGGAAAGGTACAAATATTCATGCACATAGATTGTAACCAGAGACTGAACAGAGACTCACAGGTAACCTACACTGTATATTATGAACCACCGTTTTATTGACTGCGTTATTCTGTGCACTGAAAGAGTAATTTGCCGAGTCATTTCTTGTTGACTTTGTGATAATACATGAAATAGACCATAACAAAGAATACCTAGATCCAGCTGAAGGAAGCGATATAATATGAAGTTTCATTATACAGAGAAAAAAATATTATCATATATTCAAATACTTTTGAATTCGTCAGCAGTTGAGAATCTAACCGGTCCGTGGGTTAAATCACCTATCGCTTTGTTTGTATCCATCAGCCGCGTAGGCTCTCGATTAGGCACATGTACATCAAAAGGTATGCAAGCTACTCGTGGATGTGCGTAGCAGATAAATGGCGATGCAGTGATTAACGATCATAAAAAGGCACCGTTACTAGGGATTTTCTGACATACATAAAGGATTATAGATGTTCGTATTGAAAGTTAATATACACACTAATCAAAATGTAACGAGTTTTGCGTCAGTGCAGTGATATAACTTAACGATCCTTTCCTTTCTTACAAAAATCCAGTATATCTACCCATGTACCTGAGAGTTATTTCCTGTCGCAAAACAATTCCGTGTTCATGCTATTTTGTAGATGTGTGCACTTTCCTGAAATTGGGTTAGTGGATGCATGCAATGTAATGAGTGTCGTAACCGGATGATCAGGATAATTTCACTTCATAATATCACGCATCCTCCAGTAGTATCCAGATATAGTAATAGATTTGCAATTTTCTAGATGAAATTATATATTCCTTAATACCTTTCAAATAAATCGTGACCGATTTAAAAGAGTGTAGCGAAATATTAGCGCCATCTGATGGATTTGGCAAACAAATATAAATTTCAGTAGAATTGTGTTTCCTTACACCCCACGTCCTCAAATTTGACATTGCAACGTGCTTTTTAGAGAGGAACGGACAGAGGGCAGAAGGTTAGTATCTCAGTGTTTGGTAGATTCTTAACAGGAGTCGTTACTCCTGGCGCTAGTTCGTTCCCTACTAAAAAATAATTTTGAGTCTTGATTTAATTCACAGTTTGTGATTATATTATTTTCATTGTGTGTATTACATTTGGCATCTAAATGTTTGCAAACGCAATGGATTCCTACATGTCGGTTTTATCATATTTGTATAAAGTATATCAACTAATCATGTAATTCAAAGTGCAAAGTTAGTCTTAAACTAACTTGAGTACACATGCAAGTTTTACTACAGCGATCAACCTCCTGTTTTAAAGCATTTAGTCAATGCTACAAAGAAAAACTTATCTTATCTTTGCTTTAAGACAATATTTTGATTCATGCATAGCTGTTGATATAAACTTCGTTATGAATGATTTCATACTTTCCAAATATCTTGTATGTGTCCACTGTGTCGAGTCCTTTATGACACTTTGACTTTGAGGAAGAGATTAGAAAGTTTTAAAAGCGCTAAGCCTTCATTTAGAGTAGATCTGGATGGAAATCCAATATGCGCATTTTGCTGAGCGCAGATTTTATCATGTCTTGTTCATTTGCTCCCATACATATACATTCTCTTTCCTTTCAGCCTTTTCCAAAAGGAAGAGTGAATGTACCATAGTTATGTGGATGTTTCATTGTATGTATGTATGTGTGTATGTATGTATGTATGTTTGGCCCCGACAATGGTACTTATTGTTACAATATTTGGATAAAAATTTAATGTGGAAAAGATTTGCAATCTTCATTAATGTAAAATTGAAATATATCAGCTATGCGGTCAGTGTGATTATAGCATGTTTAAGGTGTATAATATTGCTTCGAATGAAAACAAAAACAAACTCGGTTAATACGTCTTAATATATAATGGTAAAAGTTGGAGAGATCATTAAATGAGATAAAGAGAGAGAGAGAGAGAGAGAGACAGAGACAGAGAGAGACAGAGAGAGATTATATGATCCAGAGTATATGAAATCCGGAAATCACGTATTAATCTAGAGACCTACGGTGCTGAAAAGAACGATTCCAGCAAGATAGATGTCAGAAAATCTGACACTTGTGTGTATCGTTTGTCGTAATGCATCTGATTTTTAAACTTCATAATATACATACCGCTACATGGGGATGGTGAAGGCTAAAACAATGCGGTTTAGAGGTACTGGCGGGTATAGCACGTCTGAACACTCACATCTGTACACACGTCGACGGTAGGTGAAATTGCACGGGAAGACATGATTAGTGTGAATACATGGCTACTCTGGTAATATTACAACAATGTAAACATTGGGAAACCTAATATAGTCGATATTAGAATGAAGTTTATAATTTTCGTTTGAACCTACTTGTTGTATACGCTGGATAACTTCCTGTTGAGCCCATTATACATTTGCATTCTTCAGTCGTGACACATGTAACGCCATCTTGGCAATCAGATGAACGTATGGCTGAATATAAAGACAATATAGAGAACAAATGTAGTTTTCATTTCGTTAATCAACATATTGTTATCCTGACTATAATGATAAAGGCCTCAAAGCGATAAAGAGCTTGGTGCTTAGCTTTAATATTTTTAAAAAGTCTTTCTTAATTCAATTGCTTTTTGACCATAGATCATGATTGCTTGCCTGTAATTATAATCTCCTATCAAGCTATCGTCATATAAAGCGCAAAGCAACCACTATTATGTAAGCAATGCCTAAAACGTAATATTTTTAACGTCATTTAAATATATATTCTAAATTGAAATGGAATTAAATGTATGTTCAAAAGTATTAACACATTTGGGAAGTTGAACATATGTATTCTATTTTTGCAGCTGACCATATTTTAGGGAGCAGATGATAGGAATAAATGCCGTATTTGAAATCGTTATGCTCCAAAATATTCTCGTTTGCAACCAGTGATTTTGGAAATTAAACTAGACTTACGGATATTACAGTTCTGGTCGCCATTGTGCTTCCACCCTTGGCAACATGATATGAAGTATAATTCCTTTGCCTTGGTTCGCTTTCCAGTCACTAAACACCTACATACAACAACCGGCTGTTATAAAGTGATATACTTATATTGCTTATATTTTGTAAGTATACAGTTGAAGAAAAATATAAGAATTCTTTGAAAAAAGAATATATAAAATACAAGTCATCAGTAATAAATAAATAAATAAATAAATAAATATATATATATATATATATATATATATATATATATATATATATATATATATAATATATATATATATATATATATATATATATATATATATATATATATGTGTGTATGTTCATGGAAAATGCGCACTTGATAATAGAATTTGGGAGACACTCTTTTATTAAGCGAGTAATACTACACACTTTGCACTATTTTATACAGAAAAAATAGGTACACTTTTATTGCGCTTCATTCGTGCCTTCAATGAATCAGATTATAGTGTTAGTCACATAATCATCCCGTGAATACGATAGTCGAGCATGTTAATTTCTCCTTTGAATACTTTCCCCGATCTTATTAACCTTTGGAATAAAAGCCCTATTATTTCCCGAATCCTACCGGCCAAAAGACAAAACATCGTTTTGTCCGTTAATAAGATATTGACAGAGGTCATTAACACTTGCCTAATTACCGTCCATAAGTATTTGCGCATGAGGTTTATAAATTACTTGAATGAACCTTATCTCAGTTTGATGACGTATCGACTGCTACCAATACCATCCAGCCGTCCTGCCTGTGATCCAATCTGTTCAGAGACCTATGGTTTCCATTATATACCTTTCTAAGCCTCATCAAGACAAGCCATAGAACGTTAGATTAGTTTGGGATCTTTTGAAAGATCTCTCTATTCATCTATCACCACCAGTTTCCCGGCAATACTGGAGACAAGATTAGTGCCTTACGACCTAGTTATGTATCGGCCGAGTTTCATTTCGAAAAACCATCCGTGCAGAACTGTCAACTACACCATATGGATACGACTAGCCATTTTCTCACGGCTTATCCTCTCGAGCGGTAATGATGACAGACACATTTCGTATCTACCTCTGGGTATGCATTATAATGGTGATCACGACCTGACTGACCCACACACTGAGTGTTGAGTGTGGGTGAACCTGAAGATTACATTGATATAGTGTTGCATACCACCTCCCTCTTCCACAAACCTTCACTATTTATCAACCGCTCCCCAACCTCCACGTTTTCGCCGCTCACAACCATCTGGTAAGCTCTAGGTTTTTGTTTTTCAAACAACATTGAACCAATTTAATTCCGAATAACAACTGGGCGATCCAAATTTTTTCTTAACAGCTTCGTATCTCGTTTAAACATGCCCTGCCCATCGCCCTTTAGATTCCTGGCTCAAGTACCGTAGAATATGGCAAAGTTTACACTTTTACAACAAGAAATCAGTTACATTACGAAAGAGCGGATAATGGATATTGTCTGTGATTCACTATCTCCAGGTTGTTGTTTTTATCCACGCTTACTTTAGTTATAAACCACAGAGGAAAGAATAGACCAATCATATACCTCACTCATCTAAATCGATTCATAATTAAACAAAAATTTAAAATACAGGCCTCCTTTTCATCCGTCCGTACGAATTTGCTATGAATATCGATCTGACGCATGCATAGTTTCACGTTCCAATCCTTATATTCTGTTCTCGTGCGGAGAAACTTGTTATCTTGTTCGGGCTCTCACTACTTTATTCTTAAACATAAGTTGAAACATTTCAACTTCTACGTCTCCCTGTTACGGACGACACCATTTACTTCCACGGCCGCATATTCCGACTATATCCTCCAGAAACATACAGCAACTTCTGATCTGGTCGAGGAAAATAACCATCTCATATCACTTTTATATCAACTAGGCTTTTTGATCAATTGGAAAACCAACAGTTTATCCACCTCGGTGTTGAATGTATTTCCCACTTGAGCCTGACAAGTCGTCCACTCCCTCAGGTAGTCAGAATTGTCGCACTTGCAGAGTTCATTAAATAGATGAAACGGATAACAGCATGGGGTTTACCGCAAGTTGTCGGATTATTATATGCCTCCTAAGGCGTCCATACATGCATCCGCTGCAAAAGTCCTTACTCTATCAATGGCACGTTTCAATCAGGTTCGATTTTAAGGTCAGCGTAACGAGCAAGATTGTATAATTTCGGGACGAGCGGTGCAACCATGGTTGGCTTACGGCAGGAATACATCTTGAACAGTCGCCAACAGTTGTACCAGTAAACAATACGCAAGCATCTCTTGGAGATGAAAACTAAGTTTTTAAATTTTCAGGTGACCTTTCTCAGAACAAGGTCGGACAGATCAGTCAGACAGCTCAGTGATAATGACGTAGTCTGGATGCTGAACATTCTCTCCTCTTAGAACCCATTCTCATAACAGTAAAACATTAGAGGGGCTTTTCTGATTTCATAGTTATATTTGTTCCTCCATTAATACTTTATTATCACATTACTTTAAAAACTTCCCATAGTCTACGCAATCAGAGCATCCCGTTACACGATGCGCTGCTCAGATTACAGCTAATGCCACATGTAGGCGTCAATTTCAAGTAATAGAGTTATTGATCTTTGCCTTTATAGAGCGAAAATAAGAATTTTTAGATTTGGGAGGTAGTAGTGCTTACATTCCTAACGTCAATTCGATCAGGTAATTAATCTAGGAGAAACATGCTATACGGTAAAATGTGCTGTCTGAATTTTGTGTCAGAGAAGAAATTTATTCGACACTGTGTAATTATCTGCTTACTTATTGTTTTACGTTTGTGTTTTTGGATAAAATTGGTCCATTTAGATTTATCTTTATTTATTCCGATTCGCTAAAATATATTTTCAAGAAAAAAAATCGTTTCCAGTTATAAAAATCGCACTTGCTGTTTTGAATGAAAATGTTTTATGTTCATGTCCGTGTCTGTTAATTATGTTCCTGAAAGTAGCAAAATAAACTACAAAAACTAAATTGTTTGATTTAAATATTTCCGATACTTAATAAGAAATAAAGGATCACTTGAAGTCATGTGGCTTAAGCTTGCGATTTTAGAATCTATAGTTTTTTACGTGATTAATATTTTCACTATTTCTCTGAAATCAAGCATACGTGGTGCCACATTAATACTTCTTCAGATAAATAGGTCCGAACACATCCAGCACTTACCAATCCGAAACACGACTGGCACAGTAATTTTCCAATGAGTAGACAACGGACTTTGTTGAACAGACATTTCTGAAACAAGCAATTATAATCAGTGAGGAAACATTGTAGCATAGGCAATACATTGTAGACTAAGGGAAACCTTTGTCTAAAAGGTAGCAAGACATAGCGTGTATTGAAATTAACAAGGAAAAAAATTCTAATATTGTAACATGTTGGATCTCTCTGACCTCTGAGGGTCAGCAGATTATTGGAAGGTTTCACTTCGCAGATTATTGGAAGGTTTCACTTATGTAAGGTTATAGAGTCTATCGGAAAAAGTAATATTAAAAATGTCCATAGATTTAGAGCCCATTTTGTCTGACCAATGCATTGACCAACTATCCATTATTAGTACACATACCATATAACACCCTTACAATTAATAGACCGCAGTTCAGTTTCATAGACAAACAATCATAGGAACTTTTCAACATGAGGAAGGGCAAGGAGGTAAAAGAAGATTTTTCACAATCGAATTTAAATCCCTTATAAACAAAGGAAATCGTTTATACCCTCTTGAACGTTCCTACCACCCCTTTTGAAAACAAAACTAGCGTAATCATGAATCCATATATCATCACAGGCGTCACAGGTCTTGCAAATAGCTCACTTGAAGTGTCGTCTGTCCGTGGGGTTGTGGCTTGCTATACTGTGGATGTGCATGCCTATGCGCAAAAGACAGTCCCTATTGCAGTTGTTGCAGACGTTCTGGGAAGTCTGATTTGCTGAGGTTGCTGCCACGATTTCCTTTCTCTCACGTTTCTCTGCCACCAGTTAGCCTCTATTCACAGCGACTGCTATGCCCTTGAGGACCGTCTGACTCCAGGTGCCTTCAACCTCGGCCTGCACTTCCTATCCGTTGGGTGAAATGTCACATGCCTTCATGTTCCTCTTGCACATATCCGTGAAACGGAGTGAGGGGAGGCCGAATCTCTGGTGCCTTTGGCCAGCTGTCAGTATAGGATGTCCTTTGGCAGTCTCACATCCTCAATGCGTCGGACGTGACTCAGCCATCGAATGAGGTGTTTTTTCAGCAAGGAGTATATGCTGTAGAAAATTGCAAGCTTCAGCATCTCGCTGTGTGGGACGCGGCTTTAACAGCTGATCTTCATGATGCGTTTTAGGAAGTTTCCTCATGTAGTTTATCCAGGACTCCCTTCCATATGGAAGGGTGCTGAAAAGGCAGTTCTGGTAGACTGGGATCTTGGTATGCCTGTCAACGCGTTGTCTTTTTTTATCCGCACACACTTCGTTAGACTTGTCTTGATGGTGTTTGCCTTTCCAAGCTGTCTGTCCAGCTACAAATCGAACCAGAGAGTGTTGCTGATGGTTGACAACAGGTAAGTAAAGTTGTTGACCGCTTCCAGGGTGACACCGTCGATTTTGATGGAAGGGACAATGGTGGCATCTTGCACGCTGACGTTTGTCTTTTCCAGGATGATACTGAGCCCGAACTGCTTGCAGGCATCAGCCAAACGGTCCACCAGTCTCTAGAGGGCATCCTCTGTGTGGTTACAAGAGCCGCGTCATCCGCAAGCATCTCCTTGATGAGCACCGATCTCACTTTGGTCTTCGAGTGCAGTCGTGTTAGGTTGAAGAGCCTCCCATCGGACCTGGTTTGCAGATATACGCCACCAGTGGACGTGTCGAAGGCGTAGGACAGGTGCAGGATAAGCAGATCAAGAAAAGGGCCAGCACCAGCACGTAGCCCTGAGACACGCCGCTGTTGATGGGAAGGAGTCTGAGGAGCATCCATCATGCATGACTGTTCCATTCATATCGGCATGGAAAGTGATTATTATTCCGCGGCTTTTGGGGGTAGGGGCAGCCGGCTTTACTGAGAAGTTCAAAAAGACCCTTCCTGCTGACCAGGTCGAAAGCCGTGGTGAGGTCGATGAACATAATGTTGACTGGTTGTCTATGCTATCTGCTCTTATCTTGTAGTTGTCGGAGGGAGATGATTATGTCTGTTGTTGACATGCCTGCATATATTTTCCCAACGATGCTCAGGATCGAGATCCCTTTGTAATGTGTACAGTCACTCCGATCACCATTCTTTTTATAAAGCGTCGAAATGGTGGAGTCGGGAATGTCTTAGGGGACTGCTCCTTCCTCCCAGTAGAGGCAGAATAGCACATTCACCGGTTAAAGCAATGTTGGTTTCCCACGTTTGATAGCTTCAGGCGGGATGCTGTCGCTATCTGGTTCTTATTCGTCTTGGAAGGAGTCAATTGCTTTGCTGAGCTCCTCTAAGGTGGACACTTTATCGAGCTACTCCATGGTGGGCCAATTTGTATGCTGCTACGGGCCGTATCGGTAACTGAGAAGGTGTTTGCAAAGCACAGATCATGGTAGTTGCACAGCTGCAGCAATCTCTGACCATTTTCGTTGGCATTTCCAGTGCAATCATGTCCGCGACAGGTAGGCTATGAATCGTGCTCCGCACCTACTCTGGGCTTAAATTAGGAATAGTAGCTCGTCTTTGGGTCATCCTTGGATCTTTTGGTTCAGCTGTCGAATGCACTGATCCTTTGTGTCTTCTGAAGACGAGAGGATGGGGGTATATACAATGAGAATGTTCAGAGGACCTGCTGAAGTGGCAAGGCGGAATGATAAGAGACGCTCAACCGAGGTATTTCTGATAGCGACGCCTACTCCGTGCTAGGAGTTCTCTACGGGTTCCCGACCCTTTCCGAACAAGGTGTAGTTTCCTCTCTGAAGGAGATACTGGAGGAGAGCCTGGTTTGCTGGAGGGCAGCCATGCTGACATTTAGTCTGGTGAGCTGTCTCTCGGTGATGGCCATCTTACTGGTGCCATCCACCTCCCTAAGGAAGTCAGAGATGCCTATGCACATGGTGCTCACGAATCGAGGACCTGGGGTGATATTTGTTGGTGTCTTGTTTATTTTGTTTGGTGAGGAATTTCCGTCTGCTTGTCATGCAAAGCAACACACTGAGCTCCAGACACCCACTGGAGCAGGAAGACGTTGTCGGGTCAAAATAAACTAGTAATGTAACAAATAATTAATTTCCCAATGTTGGAAATAAAATTTTGAAACGACCTAACAGTTTTGGGAATTAAGCCGAACATAATCCAAAAAGTTATATCGCAATTCCAAAGGTATTGCATGTTCCGAACTGTTAATTCCAATCTTGATTGTGCTGATGTACGAACAGTCTTGAATGCGCCGATATACCAATAGCCTTTCTATTGAACAATGATATATTCCAGAATGTCCCTTAATGAATTATAAATAACCCCAAACGTGTGTTTCGTCAATGAGCACTTTGTAATTCCAATTAATAATTTAAATAAATAATTCCTCTCAAAATATAACTGAAAACAACTTAAATTCATTCTACAAAAACTGAGGATAAAATATGCATGGATCTGTTTTGTTGATCACAATCTTTATATAAAAACCTTGGAGCTCAACGCGATGACGAGAATGTGTGTAAATTTCCCTTCAAATATAATGAAAGATGGCACTACTGCACACCAATTGCAGTATGGTAAATACAGTTAAGTTTTTAAAAGCAAACACCAGCCTGTATCCAAGATGCAGATTAGGACGGCTTCTAGCAGACTGAACATTACTTCCTAGCGGATTTGGATAATAAATTTCTAGAACAGCAGAACGTCAAAGTTTGGGTTAAACAGAGATATCAGTGGCTCTTCTTATTAGGAAATTTGTACAAAGAAACATACAAAGAAAAAAGGACACCAATGAAAAAACGAATGCTCTATATAGTTTTCAGAAATATCACACCAGTCATTTGGTCAAGATTGCAGCATATAATAAGATAGATGGAAAATTAGTCTAGATAGTAACTGTGTAATGGCATACGTTTTGGTACGTTTACATTAATGTATGATAATCATGGACCAGAAAGTTGCATTAGCTCAACGTCTCGAGGAATATATACTCTTCTATCGTTGTAGCTGACTTTCATAGAGAGATAACACCTAAATGAGAACAGAATATATTCATTAAACAGACTGAAATAGAGAAATGCAATTGCTAGTGAAAATCAGATATGATCGGTTATGTGCCACTGTACATGGCAACTATATTGATCCGTCTAGTCCAGATGTTTTCAAGTCTACATTTTAGCCAAGTGTCCGATTATAACAAGATTTGATAACACTATCCTATGCTGAACAATCGCCTAACGCAATATATAGCTAACCCATTTATGACGATGTGAAAAGGAAGGATTGTGCCGGAAAAACAAAGGATAGATATCCAAACATATGTTTTGCAAGACTGAGATCTCAGATGCTATACAAATGTTCCTGAAATTGATGATGCTGAAATAGTTATTTGCAATTACGTAATTAACTACGTATTTTGCATGAAAGTACCAAGTGCTGATCTACAGGTATAAATGTATACACCATCTAAAATATATGGGTCATACTCACATAAATCGGACGCAACAAAACATAATTATCAACGAACAAACAAAAGCATAATTAAAATGATAGCTAGTTCACAGGAGTAGAGGTCAAATATTGGTACACGGAGGAAGTCACCATGTATGATGATCCAACAGGAGATTCAAATGTTTCATAACAAGAGCAGAAAACAAACGATGTTTTTATATTTAGTTCAGTTGATGTATTTATGAGAAGCAGACATGCTTTGTTGGTTAACAGGAAGAGCAGACAGAGTCTGAGCGAGTTTCCAAAGGCAAATAATAATTGTGTCTAAACCTTTTTACCCTTCTGTATGTACGGAAACATTATTGTACAAAGATATCGGCAAGATAAACCTATTGAAAACGGGGAGCAAAGTTCATGACTGATAGTGATAGTAGGGGCTCGCAGCCTCCACCAATATATGCCACCACATGCCTACAATTTATATAAACCCATTCTCTCCAAGAAAATCAGAGCAAATAAAATAATAATGAACTTGTTAAAGAAAATGGGTATAGAAAACAAGTCAGCAAGAACAACAATTTACTTGTTATTAATATAGACCAATGTCTTATTTATTGTTCATACGAGTACAAAAGGACATTGTAAAATATATTTTAGACGCTATAACGTAATGATATATGCACTTGGTAATGCAACCTTTTCCTATGAGATGGATACTAAGGGGTGGAGGGTCATGCAATGTTGAAACTTGTCATATTCTACATGTACTCTCGTGCAAGAAAAATGGAACGGCAAGGAAGTCGCTTACAACATTGATAGCTTTGTGTCATGCGCATTTCTATATTCAATTTAAAAATTAAAATAATATCCCAGATTAAACAGGAATTTCTAAATTGTGGACATATAAAGATATAATGGACTTAATGTATGATCACATCGAAACTAAAAAGATTACAAAAAGGTTCGTAGCGGAAACGTATGGTATATCATGTAAAGAAGGTGAACCCCTTGTGGTTACGTGGACGTTTAGACTTCTATCAGCACCGAACACAAATAAACACTACTAAAACTGTGTATGAGGATAAAACTTTGTAAGAGTAAACCAGTAAACGATATAAAGGATTCAAGTCGTGCAGAAAACACCACATCGCCTCTTTGTGAACTGTAAATTTAATGCAAATGAATTAAATTAATTGCTTGTTGCGTCTGAGATAAAGAATGATAGACCAGAATGAATCAATGCCAGAACTCTATCTTAAAACACCTTGGTCAATTTATGATGCTAAAAGACAGCGATGTTTATTATTCATATATAATGTTCATACCCTTTGTGCGAGGTGAAAAATTTCAACAAAAGAGTATTAGAACATATTCTGTCGTTTTTTTTTTGTTTGTTTGTTTTATTAAGGTGTCTAATAAGCATTTACCAGGTATAGTTTGCAAAGACACTTGAGAAAATTTACAATTCCAATAATTTTACTTTAACTCTATCCAGTGGTGAAACAAAAAATTTTTTAAAAATATTTTCTGCTTTTTTCTAAGGCAGTGGAACAATTATTGCAATCAAGAAACATGTTTCCTTTACAATCTGTTTGCAGTTTTGTATAACACATTTGTCAAATATTTAACGACATACATTTAGAAAGTAAAGTTATCACCTTTTATAGTGCTGAAATTTAAAGGTTTGAAAATCGTGTCGTGTCTTTGTATTGATAAGCAGATTGAGGGAATCAAACATTTGCTTCAATTATTAGTTCAACGGATGCATTTGAAATTTCGGAAAGAAATATCAACGCTACAAATAGGAAGATGATTACAGTGATGGAAGATATTACAAGGCAGATATTGTCAATAGTTCCTGTTGAGAAGACAAAAACACTTGTTGTTTAGACCTTTCGTATATATATAGAACAGTGTACTTAAGAATATATAAGCGACTTGATTCAGTTGTAGTCTATTTCCGTCACCTTAGATAGTATATTCAATTGATACAAATATAGAAAATATTCGTGAGATAAAGTAACAATGAAATAAACCTCTTTCAATGTTTGTGTTGCTGTCTACAATCCCAAAACCTTTATAGATATACAACACAATGTAAATCCTATTATATGCATTGTAAGCTGGTAAAGATCAACATAGTATGTATTGTCATGATCAAAAGAAAAATAATTTTACTCATCCAACGGAAGTTCCTTTTGCACGTTCTGAAACCCACTCGCTGCGATTTGTGTCATCCTCCTCGTCCCGTTTCGTGTGTTTTGTTAAAGACAAGATACTTCAGCCACCATGGTCTTTGTTTTTCAGAGTGTGTATTATTTTGCTAAAATGTTATTTGTTTGCAAGGATGTATTTATTTGTTTGTTTTATACAAAGTACGTATATTTGCTTTTCTATAACAATGATTTTAGTGAACCTCGGTTATCTCCTTCTACAAAATAATATTTGTAATATATATATAAAGTATTCAAGTCGTGCAGAAAGCACCACATCGCCTCTTTCTGAACAATAAATGTAATGACAATGATTTGAAGCGCTTGTGGCCTCTGAGATAAAGAATGATAGACCAGAATGAATCAAGGCCAGAACCCTGCCTCAGAAATACTAGGCAAACGGTCGATTTCTGATTCTAAAATACGGCGTTGTTTATTATTCATATATAATGTTCATACCCTTTGTGCGAGATGAAAATTGAATGTTTCAGAGATATTGCAAACGTTATTCGTTCAGCAAAAATGTATTGGAACATATTCTGTCCATTTTTTATTTTATTAAGGTGTCTAATAAGGATCTACCAGGTATATTTTGCTAAAGTCATTTGAGAAATTTACAATTCCAATAATTTTACTTTAACTCACACCTATAATAAAAATAAACAAATAATGTTCTGCTTTTTCTAATACAGTGGAACAATTATTGTTATCAAGAAAGGCGTGTCCTTTACAAACGTATTGAAAATATAAAAAATACAGTTTTGTATAATACATTTATCAAATATTTATAGTGAAGATGGCATATTTTAAAGACTGAAATTTAAAGGTTTAAAACCGTGTCGTGATGAAAATATTAAATTAACGGATGCATTTGAATATGCGGATAAAAAAAACAAAAAAAAACATCAGCTCTATAAATAGGAAATTGATTAAGGTGATGGTGGATATTACCAAGCAGAAACTATTTTGAAAAGACAGAAACACTCATTGTTTTGACCATTCGTGTATATAATACAATGAACTTGAGATAATAAAAGCGACCTGACTCAGTTGTAATCTACTTCCGTCAACTTAGTTGCTATTGTTGATTGATACAATTATAAAACATATTCAATAAATAGAGTAACAGTGAGATAAAAAAATTCCTCGTGTGCATTGATATCAACTATCACAAAACCTTCATAGATATAAAAAAATGAAAATTCTAATATATACGGTATGAAACTGATTAAGATCGACATAGTATGTATTGTCATGATTAAAAGAAAAATCATTTTACTCATCCAGCGGATGTTCTTTTTCCACGTTGTTAAAGTACTACGCTGTTGTTGCTATTACACAATGTTTTCCTCTGTTTCATATAATGGATTAAATTTGGAATTCACTAGATACGATTTGTGTCATCATCCTTACCCCGTTTCATGTGCGTGCATTATGAAAAAGAAAAGACTTCAGCCACCATGGTTTCTGTTTCTGAGGATGTGTATTATTTTGATAAAATGTTATTTGTTTGGATAATGTATTTATTTTTTGTTTGGTACAAAGTGCGTTTATTGCATTTATATAACAATGATTTTAGCGAACCTCACCTATCTCCTTCTCCTACACCATAATCTTTGTATATATATATATATATATATATATATATATATATATATATATATATATATATATATACATACATACATATATATATATATATATATATATATATATATATATATATATATATATATATATATATATATATATATACATACATACATACATATATATATATATATATATATATATATATATATATATATATATATATATATATATATATATATATATATATATATATATATATATATATACATACATACATATATATATATATATATATATATATATATATATATATATATATATATATATATATATATATATATATTGTTTACGAAAGTGTGTTAGTGACCATTTTGAAATTCTTTAACACCTTTCATTGGTTTCATTGATTTGTTTTGAATTTATGTGTACCGATTGTGAAAATAAGTCTGAAATTAGATGCGACATAAATCATCTCTTTGTCTTAATCTTCTACCAATATTAAAGTTATTCTCATTGTCAGTTTGTGTGATTCCATCAAATATAATGCCTGCATGAAAAAAATCCCAACATATACCCTAACCCTTCTATTTGTACCTGTGATGGTATGTTGGATTAAGAAATATAAGTTCCCTTCTTCCCACTGTGTATGCAGCGGTATATAGGATAGTAAGTATAGCATTTAAACTATACCCATACCTTTATATGTTTCGTGTTGCAAATGATAGGAAATATCAGTATATGCAATAGCTCGTTTACATTTTAAGTGTCCCACCAATAATTAATTCCTATTTTCCAAGAAACGTCCCATATAAAAATATTACTCCTGTGCCTACAGTGTATCCATACAGATCCTAATGCTAATCTATGAAGGTTTCTAAAATTAACTTCCCCTATCCTCATGAGCACAAAAATGAAAACGACAGTATAATGTTAAATTGCGCTTGTTTCGATTCCGATATTTCATCCCCAAAGCGACCAATATAATGACTATGGTGGACCATTTCCATTATCATAATCATATCGATGAACACATAACCCTACTCTCCCTTGTCTTGTCCTCAAAACCAATACAAAATTAAATCCTAATGAGATGTGGTGGAGTGTCTAGGCAGAGGGACATGCCATGGCAAATATTAGTGAAATATCTATAGTTATTGTTCCATGCCCAAAAAGTACATAGATGAATATACTTTCATAGTTCTGTAGCGTGCACTGGAATTCTGACACCCTTGTGCACAGATTCAGACGATTCACAAAACTTTTCCAAGGGTTCAAGTCTTTGTCTTGAACAATGTAAGAGTAATTTCTCAACAAACAAAGCCCATTTACTAGCTATTAACTTTGTATATAATATATAAAGAAGAAATGTCCATTACCCACCCAGGCTCCATTCCCAAAAATGGATACAGCGTTTTGCACATTTTCACAATATTCCCAATGGAATGCCGATTTTATTCGTTACATTACGGGAGCACGCAAGTCCAATTTTCATAATCACATAATCACCTCTCTTTCTTCCAACAAACAGCGAGGATAAATCTCCAAATGTAGAGAAAACGTATGCGATATTTAGAGAAACCATGGCCGAGAACGTTTCCTATAGCAAACTTTGTCGATGAACATCGGTCGCCATCAGCATTAAACACACCAGGAAAGTTAATCAAAGACATTTTAACGCATGATATTCTGATGCTGTAGTGGACAAACTGGTCTATAGCATTCGTTCTCACACTTCTTTTGATTGCATTGACATTCTTGGAATGAAATGAAAGATGGTGGATCCGAATACACAATGAAGGTGAATGTCCTTGTCAAGAAGATAAAAAGAAAGAAACGTAGATCATTCCACAAGGTATACTTGGATCTAGAACAAAACTGTAATTTCAAGACAAATGTTAGACTTATTTCAAGGTATGTATAATCAAGGCGTTTGTCTAAGATACCATATACTGGGATAGTCGGTAAATGCACGTTTTGATAAATTATATCCATAGAGGCGTGGTATTATTGTGTCGCACTGACAAAGCAGCAGTCGAACTTAGGAAATACATTTATAATATACAAACATCTGAATGAGGAGCAATTCTATATTTCCCACCCATCCCCTTCAGACATGAACTAGCTATACAATTAACGCCACACTTTTCTTATAGCCCGCCTTCTTTCCCGAAGCCATGCGTTCATCCACTTGAATTTATCAAAAGTATTTAAAAAGCAAGCGATACACTGAATACTTTCTCCCATTTTCTCATGTAATAATTAAATTAATCAATCTGAAATGAGAAAAATTATTTTTGTTTTAGATTATCATAAACAGAACAATGACGAATTAGTAAAATTTGAATTTCTCTAATTATTATTTCCATCAGCCAATTGGAACAAACATGTGGCTCTAGAATACTTGTTATAATGCTCACTATACGGGTAGTAAGAGTCAGTAATCAAATATTTTCATGGATATAACAGCAAGCATTAATAAAATCCATAAGTAGGTTATAATTTACCTTTCTAACTCGAAATTATTATTGCAACAAACACCGTAGACACTAAACATGCAGTTGTGTGCATATTTCACACGACGAATAAGCTAAGAATGCAAATTAATATTCAGGTGAATCCCATTTAAACTATTGACTACAGACAATTGAGAAATATAAAGCTAATGAGATTAAATTGATTAATACATTCTGACAAAAATATGTCATAAGATTCCAGAAATATTACGGCAAATTATCATGTAAATATTGTACAACTTATAAAGACGTGAACTAAATTGTATAAGGTAATATACACTTCAGAAGGGACTTGTAGCCGGATGAAGCGACATACCTTCCTCTTAATGCAGGGAGAATTTAAGCGTCGGAATAATAGTATCAATTAATTATTGCATCCGCCTCCATATGTCAACTTCATCAACGCCTCTTGCAACCTTTGGAATGTATTTTTTAAACGTCTGCTCCTTCAAGTGTATATTTACGTCACATGCGTCCTGTTATGATGTTCATGTTGAAAAGTTCTTGTAACGTCTAAAGTAGAATGGTTTATATCAATATCTGATGTTGTATTATGTAAAGATGATATATTTTTGCATTTATCTTTGCTTTGTCTGCCTTTCATATTTTATCTCGGTCTAAGTATGTTTAAGCCAAATTATTGACAACAAAATGCTCTCTCGATTTAAATATTTTCAGCTATTTACCTCCGGTAAAGCAACTAAATCAAATCATTATTATAAGAACAACATAAACAATTAATAACAATTAATGATAATAATAATAATAATAATAATAATAATAAAAATAATAATAATAATAATAATAATAATAATAATAATAATAATAATAATAATAATTACAATAACCCGATTAATTGGAGCACCAGTTATATACCTCACAGACTTGCAAAACTGTGGGTAGACGCTAGAAATAATATTAAAACCAGATTTGCAACTGAAAGGGTCTTCATATTATTATAATTATTATTGATGATGATGATGAAAATGATGATGATGATGATAATGATGATGATGATATGATGATGATGACGATGAGAAACCTCTGAGTTGCCCGACGATTCATTTGCGAACACAGATAAATTAATTTTACTTACCCTCTCCAGTCTGCATTCATTACAGAGAGTCGTAATAATGCCACAAAAGAGACAGAAAGAAAATGCATAACACCTGACATCATCCCCGTTAAACATCAATAAATGGTTACGAAATTTTGTGTTCTCTGCTAATGTAAAGCTGTTCTTCAATAACCATGCGGAAAGGCAGAAACATAAACTATCTATTCACTTGCTATCTTTTTGGTGGTGAGATTTGTCAAAAGGAAGTTATTTGCTTATTTCCATTTATGATTAATAATGATGTAATTGTCTGGTACCGTAGATTACAAATGTAATTTAGACTAACATTTTGTTCTTGAGTCTTTGTAAGTTACAGACACACGTGTTAGTAGTAGGATGTTGTTGTTGTTGTTGTTGTGAGGTTTAACGCCATGTTTCAGCACACGATAGGCTATATATGGCGGCCAGTATTAATGGTGGAAGAAGAACCCGCGAAAACTCCGGAAAGAACCACCGACCTACGAGAATCAGGAGGAATAATGTAATGCAAAGCAAAGTAGTACATTGATTACCGTCTATATTCATTTTAGCACATATATAATTACAAAGAGCGCAGACAAGGGATGGTTGTTGCATAATGTGAATGCAATCATGGTCATTTGTGAGAACGGAATTTGATCCAAGATATTAGCAGCTTGTTGTGCGTTCTCCTCTCCTCTCGCAGCGGTCTTTTATCGTCGTTGCTGAACTAAAAAACGATTAAAGTTTTCGCAAGAAAATTTGTGAACGTATTTGACTATGTTGTTCTGCTATTCACAAAATTCTTCATTTTCAATATTTAGACATGCATAAAAAACATTTCGGGTTCTCTCTAATAATCGTCGGTAAACGTATAAGACATTGTCCAGATTTACATTTATACCTTTCATGTCTTCCCAGTGTCATCTTTGTAAGGTTTCTTTCTTTTATTAGTGTGACAGTAGCCTTTTAGAGATTTAATTTGCTGATCACGGTCAAATCGTTTTCCCTCCCCATAGAAGTTGTCTTCACATCACACATGCATACGCAGCAAGCCCGCGATAATCCACAAAATAGATTTACTAATACTCGCTCATGCCAGAGAATATTCATTCTGGGTAGTAGATTTTAAGCTAGATCAGTAACAAGCAAAATTAATATTATCATGCTACTGTAAATCACTCAGTTTTGAATCCATACAAAATGTGATTATGGTTTTGAATCCTGAAGCAATACAAGTGAAATGTTTAGTACGCTGGAAACAACAACTAGATTTGTACTGTCTGTCAACAATTACCTGTTTAGGGTCTGTCACGCCTTGGTTCTGTATACCTGCTTGATGTCGTCGGTGGTTTTCAATTCCCATAAACATAGTCTCAAACTCTGCAGTTTTGATAGCTATGGAGAAAACATTACTAATTGCACTGAGA
>CM068840.1:48021797-48049297 GCA_028554795.2 Sinohyriopsis cumingii | reverse complement strand
TGTTCCGCTTGTCAATAAATGTGGCAGGGGTATCTTTGGCTAATTCGAATTAGAACCACTGGTTATTGATGCATAGTTAATTTCCGATACGGTTTTAGACTCTGATAGCCTCTGTAACGTATATACATTTTGAGCTCAACCTTGTATATCAACATGAGCGTTGTACATTTTCATACTTTGTGCAAAATACAAGATTGTGAAATAAAATCTCCTAAAGAAACAGTTAAAGATTATAGTCATACCTTGGGGTTAATTTATTATTACAGACGATATCTCACGTTAATGTATGACTTCATGTGATTGTATCACCGTGCTGTGTGTATTTCAGTTGAAAAGGAAAGTTCCCAAACACAGTGTTGTTTTTTTAATCAATTGGCTAATTGATTGTGATGTTCAGAAATCAGTATTTTGTTTAGCAGAATACTGACACTTGCCATCCTTGTATACAAACAGAGCCGACGTTACAAATTTCTGCTGTACAACAATGAGTGAATTGAATTAAGATTTATCGATCGATCGATCGAGAGAATATAACAGGAAATAGACATAAAATGATCTCACTTTTCATACTGTATTAATGCTGGAACAAATAATTTGAATTGCAAATTTTTCATAAGCAGACGAAGTTCATCTGATTATTTCTGGGATAGATATGTGGAAATAAAATGAACTAAATTATTTGAATCAATAACATTTGAACCCGTTACTAATTGTTTTTAAACAGACCGAGTTATTCTACGAAACTGATATTTTGAAAACAACTTTTGAAATACTTGTGAAAATATTGATATATTTGTTATCATACTTGTTTCCCGGATCACAATTCTCGAACTGTTGGAGGTGTTTCAGGAAAACCCGGTGCGATTATCAACTAAGCTTATAGAGTTGCCATTTGCTTGTTGCAAGTTCTCATCATGGAATTCATGAATGTCGTGAATTACGAATTATAAAGAAGGTTGGTTAATTTTTAATTTATGTCTTGTTTCTGGATCAAAACTATCATACTAATCTTATGATTTGTTTTGAACTTCATACACATGCCAAGTGCATCGCGTAGAGGTGACTTGTGCTATTAAAACTTGTCAATCTTGAACATTTTTCATATTACTGTGTATTTCGTTGTATTTCACATTTATTTTCATTTCGTGATCACTTTTGCTATCACATTTATGAATCTATGAACATATGAGTGTGTATGCATCCTAAGAACAGCAATCATAAACTGCCGAAATAGGTAGCTGTATTGTATTTTTTACCATCCAGTGGCTACCTTCCATTATTGCGTTCAGCTCAAAGGCCTGTACAATAATGAAACCTTATTGGTACATGTATAATTAAGGTTACTACACTACATGCAAAATATACGTCGTTACGCCCTATCATATATCACAGTGGCAATATTACAGTTTTGCGTTCGGCTTGATTTTGCGAATGTAGCTGTCTGCATTGTCACAAAGCATGTTTAGTGCTTACATTCTGGAAAGTATGCTACAACATTTCCAGTTAAGGTTATATGGACATATTGTCACGCTCCCGCATTTAACTATATCTTTCAGAAACTGTGGCCTGAATAGGCATAAACGTTAATGGTTGTATGAATTGCTGAAGAGTAATAAAATTCAACTTAATCTAGGTGATGTGACCAATTTTTTAAGCGCTAGTGACAACGTTATGACATCACAAATATTTCACAGACGCTTTGTCTAGTCAGATTAGGAGTTTCCTTGGTGTATGAATCCTTGGAAATGTTACCCTTTGCAGACTATATTTAGGTTGTTGTGGTGGCAGGGTACAGTTTCCTAAATTGGCCCCTGGTACATTTCTTAACTTAAGGCTATGGTGTGACTTTTTCAGCTATTTTTGTTTACTATTTAAAGATATGGATATATTTGTGATCTGGATGTTTTTGACTTGTGTTGTTCTTGAAATTGATGTAAGGCATGTACACCTTCCATAGGTACTTTCCAGTATGTTGATAGTGAAATACCAATAGTCAGCAAGGAAGAAGAGCTAGCCTCTATTGGTATCCACAACTATGGACCTTTTTGACCTTACTTGTGTATTTGATTTGTTAAGCTTTTTTATACTAGGTCGCTGATTGAGACATTATATTTGTACATAAAAACTGGCTCATGCCCCCTTAAGGAAAACTGATAATTTATATTGGTGCAGTCAGGCACATTTATTATACTTTTCTGTTTCTTTGTGTGTATTTAAATACTTTTTATGCATTAGCTTCATTATATTTCCTTCCTTATTCAATATATCACTTACTGTTGTATGTAGTGCTCTTTGAAGAGGAAGGTAACTGTGTTTTGTACCTCAGTGTGAGAACTGTTTACATCATGACAAAGTAGCATACCTTGGACTTAACCTAATAAATATGGGAACAAAATGGTGACCATAATGTATTGTCTTGCACTTTTAGTAGTTGTCAAAGTTTGCAACCCTTAGTGTTATGAATTTTATTTACATTTCAATACAGGCACAGAAACAATTACATAACATGTCAACATACATTCTTAAAAGTAAATTAACTCCACATTAGCAGATAGATTTCAGATTAATCGCACATAAACATACTGTTGTGAATGTTTAATGTCACCGGCAGAGCGGTCTTAGAAATAGTGATGCATATGGCATATTGCTTGCTATATTTTGGTGAGAAGAATGAAAATTTTAGCACACCGACATAGTTTCTACCCTCATGACCCCACTCTGAAGTTGACATAAGATATTCATATCTCACACTTGGGTGATAATAGGAAATGTTTCAGTGTTACGTATATATCTTGAACTTTCTAGGTTCAGATTACAAAAGGGAAAAAGCTAAAAATTAAGTGGTAGTTTCATGCATTGGACAATACGCATAAGGATTCTCTGAAATTATTAGGATTTCACTGAATGTTAAAGTACATCAATATCATTTGTTTCTTTTTTGCAGGTCTCAGTTTGCACTGTAAAAGATTATGATTAATCGGTTAGTCATGCTGAAAGAAGCAGTAGTTTCAATCTCATCCAGATACTCATTCTGATCTAAGTGCACAAGCGAGTGACTTTGACGGACAGCTTTATCTTCCGCAGGAGTTGTTTTATGGTACGTGCTTATTAAAAGCCAAGCAGGTGAAATGCTTTTTACCATGAAATGAATTATCCACTGTAAATATTTGTTCTATACATTATCTTATTATTTGCTATGATTTTGTAAACTCCAGAAATCATTAAAGTCAGTTGTAAGTGAATTGGTGTCTGAGAAGAAATTTCTATGTTAAATTGTATTGAGTAATTCTATATGTGTGGTAGATTTCAGTGGTTATGTATCAATGAATTTTTTTATATGTTACTTTGTAAGTTTAACAGGATCCCTCACATCAGTATATCAATATTCCAGCATGGTTTAATGTTAATTGATTAAACTTAGATCTCTCCAGATTAGATGACTGTTGTTCTGATTACCCCCCTCCCAAACACACATCCGCACAACTGCTATTAGTATATCCAGAATGATAAGGAAATGTTAGGAACTGCTTGCTTTATATCAGTCTAAAAGTACTTCTAAAGCACAGTATTTACTTAAATGTATGATTTCTTTAAGTTTGCTAGAAGAGTTTATAGAAACGTTTCACTTTTGTCACTGACAACTAACATAAGATTTCTGTCATTCACTCCAAAAATTTATAACTTCCTAATCTCTTCTTGACATTCATGAAACATGGTAAAGCAATTTAGTTTCTGGCATGATGCTTTGGTGGTAAACAATGATCAAAAGCATTGTAGGTTGCAACCAATTTGAAATCTTTAAAGAAATGCAGTCAGTCATAACTCACAATTAAATAATGCAGTGCTTGTTGCCGCAAAGTAGTCACTTTTCTAAAAGCGTAATACTTTTAGTTTTGCACACAAACATCTTTCCTTTATGCCATTTTACTAGATAATATCTAAATATGTGATATGTACACAACTTTTGACATAAACCATTTTCAGCCAAATTCGTAAGATGGCAGAGTATAGTTTCGGAAATTGGCCCCTGGTAAATTTTTTAACTTAAGGCTATGGTGTGACCTTTTCAGCTATTGTTGTTTACTACTTAAAGATATGGATATATTTATGAACTGGGTGTTTTGAGCTTGTGTTGTTCTTGAAATTGATGTCAGGTATGTACACCTTCCATAGTTACTCTCCAGTATGTTGCTAGTGAAATACCAGTAGTCGGCTAGGAAGAAAAGCTTGCCTCCCATAGCAGTAAAGACTTGGTTTTGGGGCAAGTAGAATATCTCAAAAGCGGCTTGGATGACATCTATTTTAAATTGCATCAGCCTGTTTAGTACCCACTGTTTTGCGGAAATATCATTTAGGAAAAAAACTTGTGTTTGCAATGTTTGCATCACATGGTGTCAAAAATGACCTCCGGACATGAAAAGTACAGGTAGAAATTTGGGGGTTGGGTACATAAACTTCTTTTGCGATGAACTGTTATTGACTTCTTTGGTCAAGTGGATAATATTCTCATACTTGGTTTTAATATAGGTATCTAAAAATATGGATCTTTTTTACCTCACTTGTGTATTTGATATTTTAAGATTGTTTTTACTAGGTCGCTGATTGCGGCATTAAATTTGTACATAAAAACTGGCCCCTGGCCCCCTGTAACTTACCTTTTATACTCATGTGGGAACAAGAAGCTATTGTGTTTTCATAGATAATCTTTGGAATGAAGCCCTTTTAGTTTCAATAACGTTTATATTCTGATCTCTTACGTGGATTTGGGTAGACATTCTGCGACTCTATCACAGACTGGTGATTTTCCTTATCTTAGAGTTGTTTGTTCAGTAAAAGCAATAAGAACATCTCAAGATAAAAAAATTTATTCGTGTTACAGTTTATATTTTGTTTTCCAACATATTTCAGATTCTTCTATTGTTTTCCATCTCTATTTACAGATAGAACCAACAGGTGGGTATGTATGTATCATTTTACCAATTTTTATAATACTACAATTCAAGGTAGAGTTTTTTAGCCAGTAATTTTAATAAATAACGCATATAATCATCCACGAAAAACCATATATGTAATTAACATCTCAATGAACTGTTTGTGTTTGTAAGCAATTTTACGCGGACTAAAAGATATTTACAATTTAAGAACAAGTAAGAACAAAAAAATATCTCTTTTCACATTAACTTATACTATCGCATTTTCATTTCACATATATATTGATGTGGAACTAGTGACAACGTGGGCTTGTTTTAGCAGATTGTGATAATGAAATATCCTGTAATTTTATTTCGGTAGACTGGGTCTCCTGACTCATAACGAGCAGGTATCACACATTGCGTTAGTTAAACAAGCACAGTCTAAACTTTCCAACATTACCAATAACTGGGTTATCAGTTACGCTTGATTATCTTCCTGGATGCTGGATTCATCAGCATCAGATTAATGTCGAGTTAAGAAAAAAAGTTAACATACATGTCCGAATACCTGACCAGGAATATAATCTAAGATAGTTACGCTGGTTGGTAGCGGAATTTCAACACTAGAAGCAGCTCATTACGTCACAAATTGAGTGACGAACTTTAATAAGTTTTAAGATGAAAAGGACGGATTACTACCCTCTGTACACGGTAAATATCAACCTTTACATTACTGATATTGACATTCTTAAACAAGCTTCAGTAATTGTCCATCTGTGGTATTTTAATTTGAAGATGCTTGTTTTATATCGTCTGATTTAGGCTAGATCAAACAGTGAAAAGCCACTTTGAGAGGAATATGTTTTGAAGATAATTCAGTTAAGGGGAATTTACTGTGGAAATGTTTGTACAGTAGAAGGTTATATGGCGTTTAACAAGTATCCTTTCAGGCGAATAATGAGTATGTTTGTAGACTCTATTTAAAGAGCAACAACAATAGCACATATATGCGATGGTTCAAGCCTTTCTTATTTCTAATTTATGACGTGTCAATTTCCTAAATCACATGAGATAGATTTTAGTTGTCATATATTTCGTCCAATGAAAAAGTTGGGATCATGTAATAAGATCTGGCAGTGTACCCACATAATAAACCACCGTACCATATGCAATAGGAGAGAGAGAGAGAGTGGTATTTACAGTGGCATTTATCAATACAGATCAATTTTAAAGTCCTTGGTAACATGTGATAAAACAAGTCTATAGAATAAATGAACAAAATGTGCTCTTATTTCTTGTAATTGACAATTTTAAAACAAAAGCATGTTTCATTTCTGGTACTCGGTGTTGACAATTAAAACAGGAAAGATACTTTCAACAGTAAAATTCGAATCCTGGGCAGATATAATGGTGTGCAGGATTATCCATGCTGAACATGAGACAGGCAGTTTTTCAATACCATTCAAGTGTGATACAAGTTTTAGATATCAATACATCAGTGACACTACATTGAAAGACTCGACAGTCAGGTCGTTTCTTATCATGCTTTACTGTTGATATGTAACATTATATCAACTATTTTCACGACCTTGTGTAGGTGCAAGCATAACTTGTTTTGCTTGATGACACTTTGCAGTTGTAATGCTTGTTATTGCTACATAATTGGGCCACATTAAGCGATAACTATAAACATATATCTAAATTAAATTTATATCTTGCCATGGGTCCTAAAAGTTGGTCGAATGGGTCATCTAGATGTCTAAGTTCCAGTGTCGTTTTTATGAGTTCATCGGAAGACATTTTCGGTGTTTAACATGCGTATGGGTAACCTTCGCCATGGTGAGACCTAATAAACATCACTGAATGTTTATCTCCCCTAGACTGAAATGAATATGATTGCCATATACAACAAAACGTACAAGTTCCCTTCGAATCAGAACGCAAATCGAGATATATTTTAATGGCAATTATAATACATGACAATTTTAATAATATATTTTGGGGATATGGGTCTTACCGAGACGGATTGTACCGCACTAGATAATGACGGAGTGTCTTTGTTCTCCATCT
This sequence comes from Sinohyriopsis cumingii, assembly GCA_028554795.2. NCBI lineage: Eukaryota > Metazoa > Mollusca > Bivalvia > Unionida > Unionidae > Sinohyriopsis > Sinohyriopsis cumingii. The sequence goes on along the minus strand of CM068840.1, from coordinate 48,042,314 downwards.
CTTGCTATAGGAAATGATAAGAGAAGAAATTGGACTGTATTGTGTTTCGTACACATATCCGTATTAAAGCTAGAAGTACATGGTGGTGGTGGTGGTGGTGGGACTTTATGAGGGATAAAGCCTTAGAGTGTTCCCAGAATCTCCAACCCCGTTCGCACGTTGAGGAATGTTGTCTTTTCCAAATCCCGTTCGCACGTTGAGGAGTGTTGTAACATCCGTGCTAGCAATGCCACATGCAAAAGTGGACCATATGATTAACGGGATGTTTGCTCAGCCAGCAAAGGACGACACACGAAGCCGGACCAAATTGTAGATTGATCAATTAAATTTCGCCAGTAGGAGAATTACTTTCGTTTGAAGGAAAGATATGTCAGAAGATATATAGGCGTCGAGTCTGTCATAATAATGTAATGGTGCTATAATAGCACTTGGTCAGAAACAGGGCTTTGCTAACAATGATGTGACAAGGAGGCAAACGATAACTTGTGAAAAATACAAATGAAGGCTAAAATGTAATTTAAGCTAGTAATGGAAGTGCTGGAAAGGAAGGGTGAACGGCGTACCTTAGAGACCACGTGTCATAATGTCCTCCAGAACTAGGATGAGACTCAACAGGTTTGGGTTCGATTAGCAGACACTCGGGCAGTTATTTTTGTGGTACAATTGATGGCGAATTCCCAACTTAATTTACATTTCAGATCTCTTTCAAACCCGTTGGCATGATCAAACGATGCCTATTTCCAAAGAAAGGGTTGGATGAATGGGAGTTAAGAAATAGAGGTACTCCACCACCCGGTAAGACCGTTAAGACTGCTTTTGTTTATTGTCTAAAAACAGTTATCCCTCCTTGCCATTCACAGTTAAAGGACTTATAGTAAATTGCTTTTGGCTTAGTTTTTATATGTTCTCGCCACCATCAGAAGAATGGTCGCGTTCAAGCCTCAAGTACAAACAAGAATGAAAAGGCCGCTTAAAACCTAGATATATTATACCAGCAGTATCTTTTAGAAGAAGACGGGCGTGTGCCAGAAGCAGTAAATCTTTAGGTAAAATTAAGTGAATAAACTCAGTTGGTGGATGAGATGGGGGGAGGGGATAATAGATTTTAGAAATCTCAACAGAACAATGATCTTTTTGCAGGTTTGGTTATTGCAATGAACTAATTCGTTTTCATATTCTTATAAAGAAAGGTGCTAGGAAGTAACGCATTGAAGAGGTGTAATCCATTGTCACGTGATTGAAAACAAAAGGATATGGGTTAAGTGAAGCACCGAACACTTTGTTTAGTGAAGGATAATCTGTAAATACTGAAGAATGATAATAATGCAACAATCAAATGAAAATGATAATGAAAGAAAATGCAAGCAATCAATAACACAAATAAGACTTAACTTTGGGATAAAGTGTAATGTACTTATACCGTAATATACTTTACCTTACAAAACATAACAATAACAAAACGCTGGAGCTAGACACTCCCATATATAGAGATTTTCACAGAATATTGACGTTTGCATATACAACAAGTGTAGTTTTATAATCATCATAACGTGAAAATGGTTTGACTAAAAAAAGGTGCGTGTTGTTCATGTAATCATATGCATTATCCAAATTTCTAATGTAATATTCTAAATAGAATGTTCAAGCTTTGAACCAAATTGTGTGGCTGTTCCACACTCCAATCAGGTGACTATGTTACCAACTATGTTGTTTTGTTGCCAACTGTGTTGCATTGCTGACGAATATGACAAGCTGTTGCAAACTATGTTGTCCTTATCCCGTTTATGCCTCTCGACTGCCAACTGTTGTCAGCCATGTTGTCAACCAGCTTGCTCTGTCGACACCTACATTGCCAACCATGTGTTAGCTAAAATTAAACCAAACTGGCTAGTGTACTACAAATAATAGCTCTAAATATCAGATCAATGAAGTAATAACGGAATATATTCATCCGATCAATAACTACAGTATTTAAAAGGAACACATATTTATCATTATCACTATAAGCCCTTTCAATACACACTACGTCTAACTCTCTACTTCAATATAACTATGTTAAACAGTAAAGTGACTATTATACGTCAAATCTGCAATACGTTATAATTTACCAAATCTGTCGGGAATACAAGCTGTAATGGTAAATTCAAGCGACTGCTTATCCCATGGCTTCAGTTAACCATTTGTAAAGTGGTCTCTTCATGACAAGATAATTGTGGCAGGATATAGAATATACATCCGAACAAGTGCAAGATCTAAGGTAAAATATTCGAAGACAGTTGTGTAACTCTCTGCGAATGATCTGCAACGAAATGCAATTTTTATATAATATTTTATTTAGGAAAGGTACAAATACAGCTACATTATTGAAGGCGACGACACCTCCACAAATTCCACTACATGTACTAGTACTAACACAACATCAAGTTATTTTTCCAGCAATCTAAATCACAATCCATAACAATATTTTATGTATTATATACTACGTTAGACGCTGTAAAAATTGTATCGGAAAGAAAACCGCTATTGTTTGACATGTTTTAGCGAGCGGGTTGTTTCTATTTATAAAAGATTCCAAATTACTAGTGGTACCCTACATCTTTGGTGCCACTTTACTGATGGGTTCCTGCCGTTGGTTCTGATGAACGGCGCTGAAATTACTATAGCACTCTGTATACTGCAATTAGTCAGCATACGTGACTATTTACTGCTTATAGTGTACCAGCTAGTGATAAGCTACGAACCATACGAGAGGGAGTCATCGGTAGCTTTGTGAGTGGGATGGACAGCATAATAGTGGTAATAGAACCTGGTAATGCTGGCTTATCATAGCGAGACGATGAAATACAGCTTTTTAAGAGAGTGCGCTATGTGCGGCAGATTTGGTTTGGTACAATTCGTGTGTTCCGTGTCATGCTGATTGAGAAATCATTGAAAAAGAATTTTCTGTTCGGTGCTGATGATCCCATGCTGATCGATTGGCAGAAAGTCAGAGAGGCCGCAGAGCACCACTGCGAAGAATGTAAGTGAGCCCAAAACTTATCTGGTAACCCTATGATGCAAATTAAGCTGCACACAAAACTGGCACCTTAACAGATATTGGCGTCCAAACATATTTCGCGCATCGCGGAGCGGTAAGTTAAGATGAGCACAATGTATCTTATGGTGGTGCTCTGCAAATAACCCATGAATAAGAATACTTTTTCAAGAATTAATATCCAGTTTGATTTGTTGTGAACTCATCGCGAGCTTTTGCTCTTCTGCTGACTATCAGATCAGTTGTCCCACTTAAGAAGTGTGCACCTTTTGTGATGCCACCGGGATCCCGTTTGTATGACAATATACTTGTCAGCCTCATCAGGGATGAGCTTAAGCTCATCGTCTGAAATGACATTGTCTCGCGGAACTTAAAGTCTATACTTCGTGATAACATTCAGTATTTTTTATATCATACATATGCTATGTCACCGCAACTCCAATGATGATTAAGGAAGTGAAACCGGCGCCCAGGACGGTGATGTTGTTGTTGTCGTTTCTGTCTTTAAAACAACAAACATATTTAAAGTCTTGCGTTGAATCCCACCGATACAAACTCGACGCACTTATTGCCATAAGATCACCGATTAAAGTGATTCTGTCCGCCTTTCAGTACACTGGCTTTTAGTTGGTGAAATTCGTTGTTATAAGGAAAACGTCCTCCTCGGGAACTCCGCCAGCTTGGGCAACATGAAACGGAAAATGACCTCGTAGGCATTTACAGGCCAAAAGTTTAAAACTGCCACGAACAGGCAAACGCATTGTCTGTTAGTCGTATCCTTATCCTATTTAACTGGCAATGGCATACGCCAGCATGATAACCAGTGATTGTTTTTCAAGAGTTTATGGATGCTACCATCGTACAGTTTACACCAACGTGATATTCCATAAGAGATGGTAAGCGACTCGCCAAAGGAGTCGCCGCCGAACTGAACATTCTGCTGTCAAGTGCTGTTTTTTCTGACAGAAATATTACCAGTTGTAATATTAGGTATATCTGAACATAAAGCCGCAGCACGTTAATAAGCGCTGATGGCTTTAATGCCGTACGGGAGGTAGGTTCTTGCCCCCCAGCCAGGGTAGTTGAATACAGGGATGTTGCCGGGCTCATTGCTGATAATGATCAAAGACAGTAAGCGTGATGGAGACCAACCCAGTCAATGCTATGTAGTTTGCATATATACCAGGCAAACTTGTAACACCCATCGTGAATGGTAAAGAGTACCATGTTTTGTCGAATTGTCTATTGACTCCGTGCATAGCTACAATTCACGAGACACATACCCAGCTAGCATAAACAAAGCCAGCACTTGTGAGTGGATATGGCAATGCTCCTCCAAGTACAATCGTGCTCATGATAGATCACTTCTCACACAAAAAAAATGTTTTCAGTTGCTCTGCAAGGGCTGTATTCAGGTGTAGAGTTTTGCTGGTGGCCTCCCGAAAACCGGTAGTTTGGTTGCAAAGATCCCGTAGTAAATCGTTGGAGATCATTAGCTGGTTATCTCATGATCTGTAATGTGGACTTATATCTTTTACCGCTCAGTTTCATCTTGCGTTTCATCCAGCATTTTCTCCGGTGTGGCTGGGACCCTTACGAACTCCATAGTTTAGTCAGAGTAATCAAAAGAACACAGCGGTACGTCTGCACTTCATTGTTCCTATCGAGGACCTCTCGCATCGATAGATTGTCAGGTTCCTGTGATGCTGCTTCATCAAGCGCTGTTTCATGTTATTGTGCTTCAGAGAGTAACTCATAGACAGACAACCTGATTATATCGGACGGGATCTCTTCTTCAGCTGCTGAAAGATTTCTTTCTGCTGCAAACTATCTGACTTGATGCCTCTCGCTCGGGTGAATTCAGCCCCATCTTGCCTTATAGTGCCAGTGGGGATAAGAACTTACATGAGTTAATTGAACCATAGTGAGAATCACGTTTTGACCACCACTTTGCTGAGAGGACACAGTCTTGGTTTGCCGTACATTTTCCAGATAGATTGATTTCGGGAAATTTAAACCACAAATTTTGGTTACAATACGAATCAAATTCGGCCTAGCTTTATTTCAGCGTCATTGTGAATACATTTTCTTGCCTATACAGAGCTGGCGCCTGACTGGCGCTGGCCCAAGAAGTAAATTCTGTCAGGAGCACTACACTCACATGAACTTATCTAATAAATTTTGGATCGTTAGTATCTGGTCGATAGTCTTCATAACCACCACAGACGGTCATTTCAATGTCAAAGTTCACTTTCACCGTCAGCATTGTTTTGCTATTGTTCTTGTACTGGCAGTTGATTATATTCACCTATTATATAAAGGACACGTGTCTTTCAATTGCACCGAACTGAACAGCTATCATGTCTTCTCAATATCTGTTTCGCAACCTCCTTTCGTTTTGTATGAAGGGAGCTCTGAACACCATCGTCGTTAATCGTAACCCAAACGCCATAGACCAAAACCATCAGCTTAATGTTAGATTTCATATCCTTGGCACTAACGATGATACTGTGCCCGGCATGTGTTTCGGACTGATATCCACAATTGTTTTGTGGGACAGCACATCTACTCCGATTGGCGCCAATCATGGAAAACTTGGACCGTGCCATCGCCAAGAAGACAATTGTGAAGCTGGACCGCAATGAACTAGCCAGGATGAAATATTCCAACATTTTGTTACGTCTACAAAGATCTTTGGCTGAATAATATCATGTGTTATGATGATGTAATGTTAAACTATACATACATGCATACATACCTACATACATACCTACATACATACATACATAGATACATACATACCTACATAATACATACATACATAAATACATACATACATACATACATACATACATACATACATACATACATACATACATACATACATGCATACGTACATATATACATACATACATGCATGCTTAAAATGATGAAACTGTAATTTTGATTATTGTCTGCAAGTGCCCATTACTATTGTAAAGAAAATGAATATTATATATAAATCTAAAAGGAAATATTTCTGCTTAACAAAAAGTATTGCAGAAATAAAAAAAAATTAAAGGACTATTAACTTCACATTAACAACCGATTGCTTCAGGGTATAAAAGTATGGAAATTACAGGGTCATGGTACCATATGTTGTGGTGGAGTTACTGATGGTGTTAGTCCAGGGAAGAGTTTTTTTCTGTTGATATATTGATACATCTCCTTCTTCTCGTCCTTTTAATCTGCTTCTAAATTGCATTCGAAAAATAAGATAGCTTATAGGTAAAACGGACAAAGTTACTCGGGTTTTGTCCAGTTTCAGATCATTATGTCAATGCTAGTCACTACTGGAAAGCTACATAATCTATGTGATGACGAAGGTAACAAGCAAACTTGCCTTGGAATCGTTAGGAGACGTACATATGATCAAGACAGTTAAACAAAAACGTATAAAAATAAAAAATAATATTTCGATATGAACTGGAATATGAATGTATTAATTTTTTTCTAACCCTAACCGTTTTATAAAAGAGAATAAAGTAGACTTAAGAAAACAAAATGAAACGTCGGTTTTTAATAATACATTTCCATATACATGTTAAACACTTATAAGTTATGGACATTCACTCTCATATGGATGAAATTTTTTGTGTCTTCTTTGCTCAGTTCACGATAATCGTTAGCGTATATGACTGATGTAATACGCTTGATACAAATGTATGAGTAATTAAGAGAAACAAAATCAAACTTATTGCAAACGCAGCTTCTCATTAAATTTGTCCCAGAATGGAGTTTACTCAATCGGTTTTTGTTTTGTAGAGAAATAATGAATAAACATGAGCTAAAGAAAGGAACGATTAGACAAAGGCAGGACTTGAATTAATAATATAGATATGAGAGATATGCCTATTTGTGTCCGTTTTTGCATTTTGAAACAAATTCCTTAACATTTCATGAACTTATTTCATATATCAATGAATGTATTCAAAACAGCGAATATATTAGAAGTAACTAAATATTACTGCCGATAACATCATGTTCAACGGATCTATAATGATACGACCGAACAATAATACTGGATTCACTGTAATTCACTAAGTAAACTACCAGACACCAGATCAATAAATTACCAATATTTGCAATTTATAGCATTCTGTCATGCCGTGTTATCTGCCGTATAAGAAATTTACAAGAATAATATTGATGAAATCTTTGTGATCTTATTCTGCCGGAAACGACGTATAAAGGAATAATTGCCAAGGCATGAAAAAGAAAAGAAAATATTTAGTTTAATTCTTTACAAGAAAATACAATATTTGTAATTGTAATTCTTTACAGTATCTTTTCAACAACACTTTCCGTTCCTGAATTACATAATGTACCACTATCAATAATCAAGAAATTATGGATATAAAAGTATTAAGGAATGAGTAAGTATTCAATGTACCGAACATTTCAAATATATGCGAACCAGTACCGTCAAATCTGTATGACGCTGTTGATCCTATAATAATTATAACATCTCTTATTTTGCCCTGTTAATACTACTACTACTACTACTACTACTACTACTAATAATAATAATAATAATAATAATAATAATAATAATAATAATAATTGTTCTTTCATTGCCTGTATATGTTTTCTTTCTCCTCTGCCCTAGCGACAATGGTACGTGTTGGAATAAATGATAATTCCGAAAGATAAAGCATCATTATTGGCATTCCAGAACTTTTATTATAATTCTTGGCATATACTTGTTATCTACCCAATCCATTCAAACGAGCCCCTTCCCATTCGGTTTATAATACGGGTGGATGTAGCTATCGCGTTGTCTGTCGATACATCGTTCACTGTTTCACCTTAAAATATTTGTACACCGGGTACAATAATGTTCCACAAGTTCCTTGAACTATTCACTAGTATTACGTTTCAAGATTGTTCAAGTTTCTTTTCATCGTTTTGTCTGTCAATTATCTACACTTTGTTCTATTCACTGTCGAAAATCTAAGACCTTTAAGATATCTTTATGACACTTGTTAAACATCTTTTGCTATTCTTTTGCTTTAACATTTATAATTTCTTATCTGTTTGTATGTTGATCGATCTATCCAACTTTTGCTTTTAGTTATTCAAATCTCATCATTGTCAATCATGATAAACTTTATTTTTCTGATTGTCTGTCCACTCAACTACTATCCTATCTTGAGTCGTCGTAGTTAACTTAAAAAAAGATTCAATACTGGTCAGTGCCTTGTGGCATAGATTCATCTTTTGCAATTTACAATTCTTGAGTTTCAGTATTTTAATATTCATACATTTATTCTTTCCTTCAGTCATTCAGCCTACAGTAACATTTCCTGAGTAAAACTCCAAAGTAAAGTTATTAAACAGTTTTCTCTACGACTTTGGTACATACAAAATAAATACTAATGTAGATGTATAGTTGCTATACAAAAATCTGAAGTTTCAATATCATTAGCTATTTTTTTGTTTATCAACCAGACACCATTTATTCTAGAGCACAACGTAGTGTTGTCTATCATTTATATGCACCTGTAGATACAAATGTCCGTCATATCAAATTTCGGAAATGTTGTTCTATCTCATAACAGAACTTTAGAAAAAGCGGTGATTGAAAATGATTTCGTCTTCCTCTTAGTTACTTTGGTTTTATTATTTAGAAAATTTCCTCCAATATGTGATACTGGGAAGGGATATATATATATATATATATATATATATATATATATATATATATTTATTTATTTATTTATTTATTTAACAACAGAATTGGAGTGGACATTTGTTGCTGTAAAGAACCGAACAGAGTAGGCAAAATATACTGGTCCTATTCTTCTTGTGTTCACGTTGCATAACTTATCCTCCCTTTTATATCATATAGAAGAACTTCATAAATGGATTTGTTTTGTCTTCTTTATCTCTCTTGCGTTTGATTTAATGACACATATTGGAGGCTCAGAGTTGGAATACCAAAGTTTGTGAAGAGCGTGGCGATTCACTCGAATGAACCCAGTCATATCCAAAACGGACGTCAATGGACCCAGCGGAAGAGAGACATGAATGAATTCCTAATAAACTTTAACTGACACGGAGGTTCAGAAAGATACCCAAATAGAAACCAAAAGAACTAAACTGACCTAAATTGAATTTAAAGGACGTGATCTGGGAAATAAATGGATCCAAGTGAATTTTTTTGTTCCCATTGAATAGGCAATGAACTCGTTCATAATTCTATTACTACATTGCATGTATAGAAGTAAAATTAAAACTTGCTTGTTGTTAGATGAGAGAGATATTGGAACAATTCAGATCTAATCTTAATCGGAAATCAATAGATCTCATATACATTGGACTACTTACGCCGAGTGTACAACATATATCATAGAATAACGTATATTTTCAAGTGTTGAAAAATTTTCACATCCGGAAACCACCAGTTTAAGTCAATATTTCATTTCGACAAGCATACATTGAGATTTTCAGTGTAGACACCGTGTAATTATATCATTATCTGACTACCTTCGGGTTTGCTTAAAAAACCTTAGAAACTATATATTTTAGCAGTGGGTATTATGACACCCAAGAGATAATTTAAGTCATCCTTTATTATTCAGAATTGCTTCAAAGAAACATAATAAATAGTTATGCAAATGAAGGTGACTAAAGATAAAAATGCTACATATTTTGAATCAGACCTAACTTCCTATCATCTGGCATGTGGGAGATCGATAGAAGATAAATCACCATTGAAAACATGCAGCCTTGCATGGTTTTCTTACATTTTCCACATTATGGCTTTATAAGTAGAGCAGTTGTTGATGATTATGATGGTTGTAATGATGTAATTATATCGGTTGCTGATTGCCTTTTGGTTTGATTAATAAAAGCTTAGAAACTATATATTTTAGCAGTGGGTATTCTGACACCAAAGATATAATTTAAGTCGACCTGTATTCTTCAAAGAAACATACTATATAGTTATGTAAATAGATCTGTTCAAAGATTAAAATCTTACCTAATTCGGATCTCATTTTGAATCAGAAACAAATTTCTAAGATCTGATGGGTGAGGGATTAATAGAAGACAAAGCACCATCCAACATTGGAAACAAGCCGCCTTACCCGTTTTTCTTACATTGTCCACCATATGTCTTTATAAGTAGAGTTGTTGTTGTTGATGATGATGATGATGATGGTTGTAATAATGGTGTTGTAATAATGGTGGTTATGATGACTATAAGACGATGATGTTATTGCTCATGATTATTATCATATCGCCGTATCACGTTCTACATATTCATAACAATAGTTACATTATTCACTTGTAATCATTTAAGATTAATGTTTGTTACCAGTGTGACTGAAGGCTGCAGAATCTTGTCATTAATAATAAGGCGACTAAGGTTACCCGTTACCCAATGCTTTACAAACGGGTACTGTCTTTGAATTGGGCCAAGATTAGGAATGTCTTTGTTTCGTTCCTGGTTGTTCGCAATGAAAATTTTAATTACCTATCTTGACAAAATAGATGAAGGAAGATAAAAACTTCTTCTACATAGAGAATTATTGGAAATACAATGGCATTGCTTTACATATTGAGAAATAATATGCCTATTCAGTTTGGTTTGCTTTTAAATAATATGTCCTTTACATAGTCAAAAAGTCAGCTAACTATTAATTAGGGACAATTTGGAAGAGTATATCACGGACAAACTTTAGTAGATTTCAATTACTTGATTTCAAGTCCGAATGATTTTCCGTCATGTTATAATGTTAAGTTACTTAATCCGATCGCCAGATCAACATGTTCTTCCACTGATTCTTTACCGTTTAAAACTTATTGAAAGCAGAATTACGGATACCACAATTGTATTCTATTTAGGAGGTCTTTTTGTCTTATAAATTTAATCCTCCTGCAGAAGCCGAAGTATTGTTTTTTTTTTTTTCTTCTTCAAATAATTGTACATGGATCTAAATATCTGTATTGCGTTCTTAGTAGAAGAGAATCTTGTTTATCATTATAATGCTAACTACTGATGAATTCGCTTCGATAATTTACAAGTTTTGTAATATGGGGATTAATGTAACACTGCAGTACTTCCTTTCAATCTTATGAGAATAATCGAATGGCGACGATTAATATAGACTATCAGAATCAGAATCAATCTGGTCAATGTTAAGAACATGAGAGGGCCGGAGGATTCAGCTTTACGTAAATAACGAAATAGTACATGAAATCACAACGCAAATGATGTTTCTACTAACATACTGTTGTACACATACTGCATGGAACTTATTTAGAAGGAACCATTTTAAGCGATCCTCTTGGAAAAACCACTGGTGTGGATGAAGTATTCATCTGGCACATGTTCTATGCTCTACGTACGTTGCAGTAGGTGCGATATATTGGTAAACGATTGCTCCAGTCAGAAGTATGTCTCTGGAGCCTTCCCTACACATTTCCTACTGGCGTCTGGTGTGCAGCCCGTATACAACTCTTGTCTAAAATGTTGGTTAGATGATGTATCTTAGTATTTCATCATCTTTCTCTCTCTCTTTGCGTGGGCATGCCATACATGTTAGTTCTGGCACCAGAATGATCTCTTTATAATCGCTTGTAACAAAAGTGAAGTAGATTGGAAGGAATTTCCCATGGATTTATACTTTTATTATGGCAGACACACTAATTTTGGTCTAAAAGATATAACTTGAGAACCTCTAAGATATATGCAAAAGGATGGTTTTACTTGTTAAATCTAGGCACAGCTACTGAGAAGCAATCATTTTAACACTTCTTTATAAAGGCCTTCAGTAGATGATTAAAGTCCCAGCATTGTATCCAAATTACTTGATTAATTACTCTGGTACTGTTGTGGAGTTTATCCAGCTTTAATGCAGCTTCCGTGTGGGCAGCAAGGGCGGCGTCGTCTGCGAAGGGAAGTTATCTAATCAGTTTTTCCAAGGTCTTGGTGTTGGCATGAAGTCGCCTTAAGTTGAAGAGGTTGCCATCAGTCCGAAATAGGATATAGATGCCATCTTCGTCATCAAGGTCTTTTGTTGCTTTTTGGAGCATTATGCTAAAGAAGATTGAGAACAATGTGGAAGCTAAAACGCAGCACTGTTAAACGCCATTTGCAATGGGGAAGGTCTGTGACAGTTCGTTATTGTTTCTGACCTGATGAAGCTGGTCTTCATGTAGTTGGATGACCATGATAAGGAATTTTGGAGGACAGCCTAGCTTTTCAAGGGTTTTCCACAGTCCAGTTCTGTTCACCGTATCAAATGACTTAATCAGGTCCACAACTGTGATATACAGTCCTTTGTTTTGTTCTCGGCATTTTTCCTGGATCTGATTCAGGACGAACACCATGTAAGTTGAAGCTACAGTGACTCTCTGGAGCATTTTATTCTGCAATGGGCGGCACCAGTCTGTTTAGCAACACTCTAGCAAGGATGTTGCCTGCAATGGAGAGCAGAGTTATCCCACCACGTACTTTGAGCAGTCAGACTTTTTCCCCTTGTTTTTGTACAAGGTGATGATGACTGCATCTCGGTGGTCTTGCTGAAGTTTCCCTCGCTCACAGCAGCAAAGGAAGAACTCGTGGAGTTTGGTGTGCAATGCTAGACCTCCTCTCTTCCATATTTTCCTGCAGCCTTTCCTGTCTCAAGTTGTTCTATTGCTTTTACAGTCTCTTGCAGTGTGGGTGCCTCATCAAGTTCCATCTTAGGTGGATGTTGTGGGATGCGATCAATAGCTGCGTCCTGGACTGTACGGCTAGTGCTGAAGAGGGTGTGGAAGTGCTCTGACCAGCGGTTCAGGATAGATTACCTGCCAGTGAGTAGCTCTTGGCCATCTGAACACCGTAGGGGCTCTGTATTTGGAAGGAATGGCCACACACTGATTTTAGCGTTTCATAGAACCCCTTGTAGTCACCAATGTCAGCATATAGCTGGGGGTTTTCTGCAAGTTTTGTTCACCATTCATTTTGTTTGTCTCGGAGACTTCACTGGAGGAAGCTGCAGATAAGGCGGAAGGCTGCTTTCTTCTGTGGACAGAATGGGTGTGCGAGATGGGCTTGGTACGCTGATCTCTTTTTGGCAGCCAGTTCTTGGTTTTCTTGGTTGTTTTCGTCAAACCAGTCTTTGTTATTCTTAGTGGTGAATCCAATGATTTATTGTGAGGTTTGCAGAAGCAAGCAGTGTTGTCCCGAGAAAAGGCTGCTTGGGCACTCAGGCTGCTGCCGGATGATGCTGTCGTCTCTGGATCAACACCAGATGGCCAAAGACCCGAGTCGCCTGCATTCAGGATTGGGACTGCGGCTTCCAATGACATCTTTCACCTGCCATTTTCGCCCCTTTCCCATCGCTGCAGGGCTTGATAGAGTTGAACGTAAACATTAGACAGTAGACAGTTCCTTCATGCCTGCGCAATGGAGCTTATAGGTGGAGTGCAGTCTGCACAAACTGTCCACACCCTTTAAACCTGGGTTTGATCTGTCATGGCCCAGCAAGCGAGGACGGTGACAGCGAGGTGCGCATGCTGTAGGTTTTATATCGGAGTTTCCCACTCCTAGGCTTATGGCCAACCATGACTGAAGAGATGACCCTTCCCTGCTATTTCGATCCATAGCTGGCTGGCCACAGCCGCAATCCACTAATACGTATGGTGTGCCTTGATCCCGAACACTTGGCCGTTGATCTGTAGAGACCTTCCACCCTATCCGGTGACTTCCCTGTAGAACATCATACACCTAGTGATGCAGTGTTAACATCACCCCCCTTAACGTCGTTTGACCCGCCAGCTGAAGCGGTGTGCCGGGATATGCCAAGAATAATTCCTTCTTGGAGGCAGACGTGAGAGATTTAGGTGATGGATGAGAACCAGTGTGTCCGTCCACTCAGAGAATGCAGCTGCCAGACAACAAAGGTACTGTCTCTGTCTAGAGCTCCGTATACACCATATATATATAAAATGTATTGGCACTTCGACAGCAGCAATATATCTACCTGTGTTGCAGTTTAGGAGGATCCAGTGTGTCCAATATTTATTTGCATAACTGTAGCTGTGCTTGAAAACATGAAACACGTTTTCAGTTGTCATGTCAGAATGTTAACATATACGTCATACAATGAGCAATAGTTGGATAGGGACAGGCGACGCAACAGATAACATCAGAGCAACTGTGGGCGACTTTAAACTAATTTTTCAAAGAAATAAAATCCATTAAATTAAGGTTGAACATGCAACGTCTTAGAAAATGCGAAAAAGCAGTCTCTTTTCCTTACGAATGATAGTTCTAATTTATAAGACAAGTACACAACAGTATCAAGTCGTGCGATATAAAATTTATAATGAATTCCCTATAAAAGACAACACTGCTGAAGGGACATGATAATAAATGTAGTCCTAGCCTATTTTGTGCATTTTATCATCTCACTGCGTTTTTTATGCATTCCTTAGATTTATTAATGCTTTCGACTGAATTATAAGAGATCTTTTATTCTTTAAAATATAGGTATTAGTGTGTGGTTCTCTGTGTACATTTTGCGACAGTGTACCCTAAGTAATGAGGCATTCTTGGCGGTTAAGAAGTAAAAAATGTGACCCACGGTACGTACTTTTTGTTTGCAGCCCAGCCTCTCAAAACAGTGAAATATAACCTATGACATTGTGATTACTCTGAGTTTATCTTTGGAGATATTTTATATTAACATAGGATTTATTAGGATTTGGACACAATGGGAAGTTCATTACTGGATATCAAAGGTGAGGACTATATAGAAAAAAATAGCTTAAATCTGAGTCCGTGGATATAATCAATTTATTACACTATTCTCCTGATTGTATCGGATACAGTTTTTATCTTTCTTCATATGATCAACATACTTTGTGCTCAATCAAAATAAGAGATATGAAGTCTATATCATAATTGTATCAATTTTCATCCATAAGTTAGAAGTGAATTTATCTTTTTTCAAATGGATTTTAAATGAGCTGTCTTGTGAGGCTTTTTACATTTACTATTCATGATACGAATGATCTCCATAGCCACAACGGAAAACAAATAAATTGTATTTACACAATGAACAACTGCCTATTGTATAGTTCATTAAGTAACTGAGCCGCCCAGGAGGCAAATTAAATTAGTAGTATTAGTAACCAAGATTTGTGTGTGAACCTAGTTTTTGTCCAATTTTCACTGCTTTAAAATTTAATTGTCATTTTAATAGACTTCCGCAATGTCAGAGTATATCATATACACGAAAATTGTTATCAAATTACGTCGTCAGAATGATTCATGCATATATCAGCTTAGGAGATTATAGTCACTGTTATATTCGTAATTATTCTGCACTATGTAAAGTACAAAATATTGGGATAAACAGCTACAGGGACAATGAGTTCGCAACTGTAATCTGTGATCCCACTTATAATCAATATTTACTTGCATTGTGAGTTGTCAGCTTAAATTTGAATATTGGTTAAGTATTTAAACTTTACCTCATCAACGATGAATCTGAAAAGATAACCCAATAGATTTGATAGTTTCATCATTTAAACTCTGACAATGAATGATGAGATAATTTACACTAACCCGACAACGACATGATTTGCACTAACCCGACATATAATATGTCTAAAGAATTCTAGCTATTTAACCTTTCAATACTCAGGGATCAGTTAACGGAACTAGATAATTCACAAATAAGTGAAGCATACATGAATCACACTAGCTGTTATATATCTATGACAACCAACCAAATCAATGGTGCATTTTCCAGACAGTATTTATAAAAGTTGATGTAGACGGCCAAATAGTTAAGACTATACAGGACACTAAATTGAAATATATTAGAACATGGAATGTGTAAACTAATAAGAATTTGAGACAAGCTAATCATTGCATAAGATAAAGTAACTTAATCGAAAACAAAATTAAAGGAAGTATTATATAGGACGAAAGATAATTGCAAAACAGAAAAATAAAATAATCAGATAAATATGCAACTTTGGTGTTGATTGAACGAATTGATTTTCTTAGAAAATCTTTGAAAAATTAACGTACAGACTACATTATCTATATTTAATATGGATATCGCTTATAATCCTAAAATACCTTAAAGTGTATAGCTTTTTAGGTCCTTTTGAGACAAGGAGTTACTTGTTTTGATCCTATAAACTGCTATGGATCTAAAGAATGTTATGTCAGTAGACTATATTGAACCGTATTACATACATACTTTTCGAACAATGAAAAAGAAATTAATGTTTGATTATTGACAATTACTAACTTAAAATCTGTTTCCCTGAACATTCAGGTAAACAAATTGTAACAAAAGAATAAAAAGCATTTTAATTTAGTATGCGGGTATACGTCATTGTTGCCGAGATAATATTTATGACTTTTAGACCTTTGTTTTGAAATATGAGCAGTATAGACCATTGATAAGATCCTCATGAATATTAATGTATCGCGAAAACGAGGTTAAGATAGGCAGATGGAGAAAAAATATGGCGTCCTACTGTACATCGAGTAACGATCTGAGCTGTGTGCCAGATATTTCTTTTACATTCGTTGAGAATTTCATTACGGTTGTCTCCAGCAGTTCAGGGAATGAACAGATGACGAAAGGATTCAAGTATTACAGTGAGGGATATGTCAATTCTCTTAAACGTGAGTTGTTTTACGTCGTATCTTGAGTGTCCTTTTTCTCTACAGCCCACAAAATACAAGTCAACGATATAGAAATGAAACAATTTAAAGCATGAATTTTGTTTCTGAATCTCAAATTCTTCCAAAATGTTGTTATGCACTGTATCAATATTCGTTGTCTCACTGCATGCGGTTTTCTTGCTTTCCCTTCAGTTGCCCAAGTAAAAATTGATGGAATAGCATCTCGTTTTAAGCAACGTCTCTTGGGTGTCCATCTATAGTCCTGTTGCTTAAAATGTCTAGAACAGACAACTGTATTTATGACAATCTAACAAAAGAAAAAGTAAGCCATGAGTTAATTGCAATAATTTGATGTAACAAAAAAGTTATTTCAGCACAGGCCGTTGAAATTATGTCACTAGTAAATATAAATGCCAGAATATGAAGACAAAAGGGAGGGAAAAATCACACACACACACACCGATATATATATATATATATATATATATATGCGTTTTCCCTTACGTTTACACATATCAATATGTTTTATCAACAGTTTCATTAATTCTTATCCACTCTCTCTCTCTCTCTTTTCTCTCTCTCTCTCTCTCGTAATTTCATTCATCTTGTACTCTCATCATTTTCATTGTACTGGTGCTATCTCTCTTCTCTATCGTGGTCATTTACATTCTACTTTCTATGTTTTTTTACGAGGTAATAAAGTTCACTTTTTCTGTACTTACTACTCCTACGTAAATTCATAATTTCTTATATAAATGCGCTGCGTCAAGGTACGCCCAGCTTTCGATGACCCCGTTATGTAGAATGGGACTAGTCTAGGGGTAACATTTTTAGAAACCTGTCATTATAAGACACACATATTTACAATCATTTGCTTCATCGACAGAATCTATCTTGCGTTTGGATGTCTCTTTCTTACATCATTCAGTTGCAAGAAAATATAAAAACACCAACAATCATCCAGTTTCTTGCCTTAAATTTCGGCCCCTGATCACGACGTGTTGCAACAATCCATTTTCTAAGAAGCTCCATCTTCATCACTGATGCAATATGGTGGAACCTGAAATCTATGTGAATTCTAGCATTCCCATTGCACAACGGAACACAACAATAATTGTCATGATTTTTTCCGTTGCCGGTATCAACTGTAGCAGCCATGGTTCTGAGGTAAAATGAACCTGGTGCCTATCTTAGCCTCGTTTTGGATTCGTTGACATAGGGTCACATGAATACATGAATACATTCTGAGAATGGTCTATAATATATGTACTCTCATTAGCTAGTGGTACAACATAACGAATCAGCGGAATATTTTCGATGAATACATTTTTTATTTTAGCTATTTAATCCAAATGAATTATAACAAAAAAGATGAAGCCACAACAAATTTGTAAATTAGAATAGGAAGAAACTCAGCGAGTATATAACAAGGGCACTTGGTTACGTGTACGACGTGTACGACAGATTAAAAGAGTAATAGTCGGTCGGTCGGTATATAAATAATTTTGATAAAACATTTAATTTTAATTCTTCTGTTAATGCTGACGATGTTGTTATTTTTGTAATACCCAATCAATCAAGAGTTAGTAATTGTTGTCACAACTATCTGATTAGCAGATAACTGAAGGGCATCACGTTGTTGCCATTATATTGGTCGAACGAGTTTATTTTGGCTATAAAATAATTGAAGGAGTGAACGGACTGCGCTTCGCTATAATTGCAAGGAACAAGCTGTGTTATAAATCGTAAAATCTAACTAAAACAATATGATGATCACATATGGAAAATATATTAATCTTCATAGCCAGGAAAACTGACTTGATGTCTTTTTTGTAAATCGTAATATTTAACTAAATAAATATGATGCATACATATCTAAAATATATAAATCCTCACAATCAGGAAAACGTACAACATGGTGTTAATCATCTTAATCCAATAAACTATTGCGTTACAGACACTACAAGAAGTATAGAGCCGGAAGAACAGTTGCAAGATGTAATATCTTGTTTAGGACAAACTGTTGTAACTGTACCAGGTAGGTTTTGTCTTAACGTTTGATGTCAATATTAAATGTGATGCAAACAATTCAGTAACACACAATATTCGATGAATGTCGATTAAGGCCATTTTCTTAAAGTAATTGTGTTTTGTATAAAATAATTTCAAGATATTCCTGTCGATTAACGTCTTGTATTTACCAACATAGTTGAGAACTAATAAAATAGTATTTTGAACAAAAACGGTAAGTTACGGCCACTAATAGTCAATGCACGAATCACTGGTGTAAATATTATTCAGCTGAATCCATATTTAAACAAATTCAGGAAATAATTGGATTCACAGACAAAAACGGAAAAGTGTCGCATTCTAACCTTTTTGTTGTCCTTGGGATTTTAAACTAGTGATTATGTACCAAAACATTTCGGAAGTGAAAAGTTGCTACCAAGATTATACATTTTATATAGTTGGCCTCCAATATAACATGTTTACTTCTGGAAAATATGCAAACGAAAAGTACATAAATTAAATCGTTTTCTTTTATGATTATATCACATTAGAGAATTATTGATATACTGCTACAAAAGAATAACAAATGCAATACTTGACTCAAGAAGAATGAGTTTAAGAAACGTCTTCCTATTGTGCAAAAATGACCAATAAACTGAGCCTGAGAATATTTCAATCCCGTAGCAGTAACAAATGATTAATTTCGAAGTGTTAAATAACATCTTGATTCACGTGGGTATGTGCTTGACCAGCAGTTTATATAGAAGCAAGAATACTTTTCTGCTGCGAACTGCAAAAGCTAATCATTCTCGTAATTTTAACGATAACAATTTTACTTGCAGTTCTGTTATTTAGCATATCATTATAATGCATTTGTACATTTTACATGTTATTGTTCAAACTAGGCTGAATTTATAAATTTAGTTTAAAGCGTTGAATGTTTAAATTACAGACAAGACCTATCACGACATTTTTAAATGTTAAAGATTTTGTGGAATCTCAACATTAATTTTGTTTGGGAAATTTTAAGCGTACAAATCGTATATTAATTTGGTTTTAGGTAATCAAAAATCTAACCTGAAAATCTAAATGTAATTGGATTTGTCTAATATGTCACTTCTAGGAACCCATGCTCTGCGGCAAGTTATGCTTCAAAAACATTTTACTCTGAATATCTTTTGTGAATTTTTTTTAAAAAAACTCTCAAAACATCAAAGTCGGTCTTGTCTGCCTACAAGAGGTCTTGCATGCAGTTTTGCAAACATTGTGCGCTTTTATCTTTTCTTTAGGCCATGGCCGAAATGAAAAAAGTCTTAGCTGGGTCAGCTACAAGAGATGACTAAAGAATTACAAATTACTGTAAGTGAGTACTGGCATACTAATCAATTACAACTAAAAAACTAAGATGGTAAATATAATTGGCTTTCGTGATACCTGATGCAGTCTAAGTAGCACCATGTACTTTAATTTTAGCCTTTTATCCCAATAAAGTTTATTTCTGGGATAATTTAATGCGGTGTAATTTGGATGTCTCTCAATATCATGCAAAAAGAACATGTACAGATTTGTTAGTAAAATCGAGTTATGTAAATGTTAACTCCAGTAGCAAGAACTTTTGCCACCACCTTCAGCAAACTTAGGTATGCTTGCCCATGAAGAGATATAATTTTTTTTACACATGACTGTGAGTAATACATATTTCTTTCAGACTTCAACATACACTTAAGCGATATCGTTTTGGTAAAGACTTCGAGCAGCTGAATTGTGCATTGGGTAAAGGGGTAACTAA